>JADRCD010222453.1:0-24050 GCA_019843815.1 Montemys delectorum | reverse complement strand
AGTTTATTTAGGGCATGGGGAGTGGCATTAAGAGGGTAGAAGAGGCAGAGAAAGGCAGAAAGAAGGAGAAAGTAGAGAAGTAGGGGATGGCCATGACCACATGAAGAGAGGGGGGAAGGGAATGGGGAGAGAGGGGGAACAAAGGGGAAAGAGGTAAGGTAGTAAAGCAAGAGTAAGAGAGAGAGGAGGGGGCAAACAGCCCCTTTTATAGGGCCAGGCCTACCTGGCCATTGCCAGGTAACCATGGGGAGGAGCATACCTGGCTTCTGCCAGGTATCTGTGGGGGTGGATTTTATACAGAATGCTAACACCCCCATTCTTTGTGTATGCATTTATGCATATATGTATATGTATGTCTTTTTTATGTGTATATACATCTGTGTGTGTGTGCATGTGTGTATGTAACTGTATATATGTCTTTGTATCTGGGTCTCCCCTAACCCATGTATGTATGTGTCTGTATCTATATGCATGTATGTATGTGTCTGTATGCATTTGAGTATATATATCTTCCTCCACTCTGTGTGCATGTGTGTCTGTGTGTAGACATCTACCTCTGCCCTCTCTCTGTATATATGAATGCAGAATGTGCATGTGTATATGCATATGCATGTGTGTCTGTGTGTAGACATCTACCTCTGTCTTCTCTCTGGGCATATGAATGCAGGAAGAGAAAGACAGAGAAGGAAAATACTAGCTCTTATTGTTCTCTATCAAGTTAAGAATGTGCTCTAGGAAGAAATATTCTAGCCTGTTGTCTATAAAATCATACTAAAATAATGAACATTTTTCAAAGCTCTCATATTTAAAGGTAAATCAACCAACTATTATTAAAATGTCTATCTACTTTTTGAAACAAAGTCCCACGCAGTCCAAAGTAGACTGAAAGTCATTATGTGGCTGAGGGTGACCTTGAACATCTGATTCTTCTCAGTCCTGGTACTGCAAACATATTCCAAAACACACCTTGTTTCTACAGAGTTCAGAAAGAAGACTGAACTCAGGGTTTCTTGTATGTTAAGCCAGGGTTCTACCCACTGAACTGTATTCCCAGCCCTTCCCTGTATGACGATTAGAACGTTAACCCAGGTTGGATCTAAGTTTCCTTCTATTGAATATGGTAAGGAGCGAGAAGAATGCTGTTGTTAAATGTCCCTCAGGATAAGAAGCATTTTAAGGACAAAGGATTAAACATATTCCCACTTTTCTAAGGCCTTACCCTCCATGAGGCTGTGGTTTCAGGACACGGAATGGCATTTCCTTTTCCAGTATCTTTCATTTTGTGTATTTAACCATAGTCCTCTTGGGATTAATTAATTAAGCCAAGCTGGTCTAGTCTTAGGCATAAATCTTAATGTTGATCCCTTCACTTAAGATGCCCTTTGAACTTGGAACGTCACCCCAATCCATAGCATCCTAAGACTTCCCGCACAACTCCATTATTTCTTGGTAGCCTGAAACACTGGCATCTGTGTTTTAAAGTTAGACAGTAGAAGCATCTATTGATCAGAGTGGCAATAATTAAAGCCAGTACAGCCAGGAGTGTAGTGACCTCTGATGTAGGCAATGCCAGCATTCTACTCCAACTACTTTACTGCATAACAGACTTCAAACTAAGGGAAAACTCTGACTTCAAAGCAATTTATCTTTAGTTGGGCCAACAAAGTACGTTAGCAACCAGCTGAGTTCAGCGTACTGCACCCAAGACAGTGGGGAAGAAATCAAGGGACTGGAAACTTCGTTATGGTCTGCAGAGAGCTTAAACCCTTGATGCACATTCAGAAGGAGGCAACACAAGCTAAACAGCAGGTTGTTTTATTTAACCCAATGGACCAAATGATAGAATTTCTCTCATGTGGAGAGAGAGCAATATTGTCCTCCAACATCCATATTTCAGAGTAGAAATGCTAAGGTTCCAAAAGATGGCATCAACAGCCCAGGGGAAACTTAGCCTCTAGATTTTACATCATGAAATCAGTCTTGATCATCATGAAATATCAATGCCCCAATGGATTTCAGAAACCAGAAGCCAACTCCTTCTATCCATGCATTTATTGGCCATTTTCTACAATGAGCTAAACTTTCTATTTGTATAATTATGAGAAAACTTAACCCAAGGATCCAAGAAGTGAAGGGGCTTGGATGTCCAGCTCTAAGATTGACTTCATTCACTTACTCATTAAAGTTTCCTGGACATTTACTATGTGCTGGGCCTTGTGAGAGTCACTAAGGCACCTGATGATACAGGTGGCAGTCACCCTCAGGGAGCTGATATTCTAAGAGAGGAAGCATACAATAAGAAACAAGTCAGATAATGAGTGAAAAAGAGAGCAGGGACAGAGTAAGGACTAGGTGGCCAGCACACCAGAAACAATAGAACAGTAAGGTCAGTTTCACTGGGAAGACCTGAATGAGATGAGAGAGCCAAGCATGCAGTTTCCTGGGACAAGAATGTTTCTGTAGGGAGAGGACCTAGCAAGCATAAGGGCTGTGGCTATAAAGAGACATCAATGAAGCAGACATGTCTAAGGCAGACTGAGTGGAGGGTGGGACAAGGCTAGAGAGGCACTGCAGGTTAGGCGGCAGACTGAAGCCCCCTGAGAACTCCCACTAGTATTTGGAGTGAAATGAGATTGCTCAATGAACAGGAAGCTGGTCACAACTATGATCTGGCCTATCAGAATGAAAGGGCACAAGAGAATGGGCTGGAAAGATGTCATCAACAATCCAGGAGAGTGGTGGTGGTGACCTGGGACAGGGTGGGAATGGTAGAGGTGATAAATTCAGAGCATAAAAGAAGCCAACAGGTTACTGACTACGGGATTAAAAGCAGGACTCAAGGGAAACCTAAGTGGAACAGGGCCATACCAAAACGTGAGTCTTGAGCATGAGGGCCATGGCATTGCCACTGGCTGAGTGGAGAGGGATGAAGCAAGGGATGGGATCAGGTCTACAGACCACTGTGTACCCGCTAGCTGCTCTTAGTATTGTTGTCTGGCTCTACAGGATTGTGGGATTCTTGTTAGAGAGATCCCAAGGGTGTATTAAGTGATTTCCTTTCTGGTGTCAAGTTATATAACACACACAAAAATTAGAATAGGCTATCACAGACTGATAATCTACACAGAAAAAAGAACATTTATTTCTTTTCTTTCTGCTGTTGAAAAATTCACTATCAAGGTGCTGGCATCCGGGGATAGTCAATGGGAGTGTGACTTCCCATGGCAGAAGACAAGAGTGTCTGTACCAGAGGGAGAGCCCTGACTATTCCTTTAAGTAACGCATTCTTGCAAGTCCAGCATTAACCTGCTCTCTCCACCAGCGGCCCTGACCCTTCTCATTCAGCCCTGCTATCCAGTACCGTTGCATGGGTGTTTATGCTCCTAACATGTGAACATTGGGTGGGGAACACATTCAAACCACAGTAGCTGTTAAAAGTCTCCCAGAGCAGTGTTCTAAACTGGCTGTTCAGCCTCTCTACCCCCTTCTCACCACAGAGTATGTCTAAGGTGGGCTGATAAACTTCCGCAAAGTCACTGTTGCCAGTGACTGGTGAATGAGATCCTATTTCAGGGGAGAGTGACTGAGCAGCACCCTGGCAGACAGTACATCCTGCTGCTTCCTCCTGGTGCTCTGCAATGGAAAGTAGGTAGAAATAAGATTCTGTGGATTTAGGGTATGTTTTCCCCTCAGGTGGAGGTACCAGGCAGGAAAGAAAGCTCATTGCTTATCAGATTGAGTACTGAAAATTTAAAAGAAAGTTGTTTGGAATTTAAAAGAAAAAAAGAAAGAAGAAGAATACAGAAAAACAAAACAGGTAAACAGAAACCACTATATACCATATCTTGGGGAAAAGCTTACATCTAGGGACTAGGTTACCATATTTAAGACAAGAGAGTGTCTCCTGGGTTGAAAAAGTGATTCAATTGGTGAAGATATCTGCCACCAAGCCTGGCTATCTGAGTTTGATCATGAGGACCCACAAGGTGGAAGGAGACAACTGACTTCTAAAGTTGTCATCGAGTGGGCCATGGCACAACCCCACACTCACCACAAAATGAGATTAAATCAATCAATTCCTGAGGACTTCAAGGATGCTCCAGAAAGATGAATTTGCCTAGGACCAGAACTGGATCTGGGATGGCAGCTAGAGGTGCTGGCAGAATGGGCTGTAAGACAAAGCTGCCAATGAGCAGAAGACTTAGAAACCATCTGTTGATGATTGGAGGTGTACAGGAGGGAGGAGACATGGAAAGGTAAATCTCCTTCCCATGTGATTTCTAAGGAGGTGCATGTGTGTGCATGAGGGAGCATAGGAGCCCATAATTCCCTTGAGAACACACACCCAATGACCTAAAATCCCCCCACCAGAGTCCACTTCTTAAGGTTTTCAATAACTTCCAACAGTGCCAGTCTGGGATCAAGCTCTTTACACACGGCCTTTGGAGGGAGATTCTACACCCAAGCTCTAGCAGCATCCAACCCTGGCCATTCTACACAGAAGCTCTAGCAGCCTCCAACCATGGATGTTGTACACCCAAGCTATAGCAGCCTCCAACCAAAAGTTCTGCCTTCTCTTTTCCTCACTAGAACCTTGAACCTCAAGTCTATCTTTGAAAAGTGCAATTGACCTTAGAGAGGTCCTATTAAAATTAATGTTACTGATGTGTCAAGAGTTGGATAGCAAATACTTTTGGCTTTGCAGGCCAGAGAGTCTCTGTCACAGTCTCTTATCCTTTGTAGTGTGAAAATGGCCACAATATCATGTAAATAAATGAACAGGGCTGTGCTCCAACCAGTCTTCATCTGCAGTCAAGGAGATTTGAATTTCATATTTTTTGTACTCTATGAGACACTCTTCTTTTGATATTCCCTCACTTATTTTAAAATGTAGAAATCACACTCAGCTCAGGGCACAAACATGGGAGATACTAAAATATTCAGGTTGAGGTGTGCTGGCCCTGAGGTAAATGAGCTTGCTTCTGCTTGATGGGACTTGTTCCTGTCATAGCCTTGGCTCAGTTGATCCCTGGGCAAAAAGAGTAACAGCTCCCTAACCTGCCACACCTTGGAAGGAACCCACACATGGTTATTAGCTTAGTTTGGAGTCCTAGGATGGAAACTTCTTCCACTAGCTGTTTTCATTTTGATTTATGTCTCTTCATACACTCCCCAGAGGCCAAAAATATTTGAGGCATTTAAGCTTTGGAGAATTGGAACAGAAACCTAAGAATGCTACATCATGTTTTCTGATGCTACGACAGAGCGTCTGAGACTAGGAAATGCATGAAAGAACAGTAGATGATTCTTTAGTTCTGAAGGCTGGCATGTCTTTCTTGTTACATCCTTATGTGGCAGGAAGCATCAAGTGGAAAGGCAATGTCTACCCGAGGTCACTCCCGTGACACACACTCTTGCAATAATGGCCCTTTTCAACTCACAAGGGCCGAGTCCTCAAGGCTCAATCCATTCTTAAAGGTCTCATTTCTTAATGCTGGCACAACCAAGTTTCAGTCATAGTTCTGAGGGGACACTCAAACCTTAGCAGGGCACAAGTGAGACAAGTGCTGGACGTTTTTTGGCAATGCACCCTGCTGTGTTACCCCGAGGAATAAACTCAAAGCAATCTTCTTTTAAAACTGGACTTTGTGGCAGAAGTGACAGTGGGACTAATATCTGTGAGACCAGCACCTTCTGCTTCCCTTTCCTTGACTGCTCAGTCTAAGGGAAGCCAGTGGCACAGAGAAGCCTGACCGTTCTGAGACCACCATGTGTGGATGCATCAGTGGATAGTCCCAACTGAGTATGTCTCTCCACCAAAGTGTCAGGCACAGAATCCAGCACACTCAGCTGCCAACTGAAACCACAGAGTAGTGTCATCTGATGCCACAAGACAAAAAGACTGGCCCAGCTGAATCTCATAGGAATTCCGGTCACAAAGCTGCAAGATATGATAAGCCAAAGCACTTATTTTAAGTTACTAAGTTTTAGGGGTTGGGGGTTGGATGTGCCATGTATATAGCACAGATAAAAAGAACAGGAAATGGAAAAGAGAGAAGTTCATTTCCACCCCAGATGGTATGGCTAAAATCCAGAGAGGCGTGAAAGGGTCAGTCATCCAAGAAAAGAAAGAGTCTGAGGCTGGGCAGAATGAAGACCCCGAGGACAGATGGACTCCAAAGGCAGGCCTTATCTAGGTCAGCTAGGACATGAAAGCACTTAGGGATGGAGCAGGTTAGTAAGGTGTACGTGTGCAAGTGAGGCTAGTGTGGGCAAGGAGAAGAGAGAAATGACTCCCAACAAGGGGAGCTACCAGAGTGATGCAACAAATACCAGTGTGGCTCTTAGTGAAGGACTGGGTGACTTCCAGTGGTGACAGCAGGCTGTGGTGGGAATGTGAGGGAAGTAGGCAGTCATAAACCCTTCCTTGGAAACTTCTCTCCTAGTGGCATGAGATCAAATGGCCTTGTGTGGCAACATGGACAGAGAACCCTAAAACCTGGCCATCTTCCCAAGAGATGCCACCCTGGAGCACACTGAACATCACTTGGCTGAGGACTTCCCAGGCCTGAGGCTGAGCCAGGTAGCAGGATGCTCCATGGAGCAGAAAGAGAGACAGACAGATCAACAGGCTTGAATAGGAAATGCTGCTTTGCTGATGGTGTCTGGCTTGCAGGTTTCCACACCTTATTCATGCAAGAACAGCAAATTCCACACCAATATCCTTAACTAACCATGTGCCCTAAACATTACTGATTCAATCTGCAAGTGTTTTCCAATGAGGACTCTCCATATGCACTTGGCTGACCCGAAGTCTTCATACTGTACATCTACAAAGTAAATTTCCATAACTCTAATAACACAGCTCCCTTCTCCCGTACCCATACAGACTTACATGTGATCCTCTGGATAGGTCAGATGATCTTTTAAGCCCCTCCTCCAATACCTTCTGTCAGGCAGCAGGCAGAGGTACCTGTCATTCATCCAGGACAGTTAGCAAGCACCAGCGTGTAGCTTTAAGAAATTATCGAAAGCCTGATTTGTTGAAATGCATCAAAGACTCCGAGACTGGCACATGAGATAACTGACGTGGTTGTCATGGCCGTAGATGGTTGACACAGGCTGGCAGGGGCATTAGCAAAACAAGAATCGATTCTACCCTTTGACTCTTCCTGGGAGAGACCAAGCATGGTAAACGTGAAACAAACCTTCAACTTGAGGATTCCTAGTGGGAAACTAAGTCACTTTCGGATGTTAAAGTCATTTTCATGTCTGCAGGTATACCCTCAGTTTTGTGTAGAGCGAATGTTCAGAGAATCCTTTTGTGGAAACCCCAGGAGAATTGTAGAGACAGAGATTTTGGCATGAGTGACAACCTAAGCCAATTTTAATAAACTCTTTCCCTGTGTAAGTACGAGTGTAGTACATGTATAGTATATGAATGTGTTTGCATTATAGGTATTACAGTATATATGTATAGTGTGCACAAAGTCTGCTTTTCATAGGTATCTACTCTTGCAGACCTGTTTACGTTCCTGACACCAGAAAGTGCTGCAGAGCTATTTGAGTTCAAATGTTTCCCGGGTTCCACCTATTGTGGCGAGCTGTCAGAGTTACTAAGAGTCCAACAGACAGACTCTGGAGCACAGGGGCCGAGGCATACTCAGCCTCACTTTATAATTCCGAAATGCAGAGTCCTAGTAGAAAGCCTTTCTCACAACTCATTTGGTGGAAAGCAAGAGTTGAAGGAACATGAGGCTCCCGTGGTGTGGCTCTTCTTTATCTCACACAGGGCTCATGCTCAGATGCTTTTTGTAGGACTGCTGATGAAGCAGAGTCCTGGCTGTCACCCCAGACTCCTCAGGGGAGTCGCTATAAAACACATACTCAGTACACTATGCTTCTCCACAATGGAAACTGAGTTCTAGGCCACCCTTGATGGGGACGTTCAGATGGAGGATCAGGTGCTCATGCCAACATGAGATAGCTGTAACTGGTGCTCTGGTCCATTTGGGTTTGCTATAACAAGATGCTTGGGACTGAGAAGCTGATAAACACAATAGATTGTACTTTTCACCCTTCTGGTCAAGTTCAAGTGTAAGGTTAAGGTGGCCACAGACTGGAAGCTGGCCTCCTCTAGTCTGCAGAGGCTCACCGTCTCTGACCTCCCATGGTGGAAGGGAGGTGGAAGGTCTGGCTAATGGTCCCTGACCATTCTGCTAACCAACCTCGATGACTCAGCCACCTCCCAAAGGCCCCCAAAAGCACTATCTTGGAAGCTGGGATTTTGAGATTCCCAGCAGAAGATCCAAAGCTCAAAGCCTAGGGGAGGAGTCTGAGGCCAGGGGAGTTAACCTCCATCGGCTGTTGGGGTTGCTTATCCCAACAAGCATCCACAGAGTATTGGCTTACAGAAGCCAATGTGACACCATTTGATTTTTACAAGTTCTAGTGACATTAACTAGAACATCCTAGCCTGTGACAAAATGAATAAACCTGAGCGTCTTCTACACAATTAAACCAACAACTAAGAAGCAAACAAATAAGGAGTGATTACAGGCGGGCCACACCGTTGGCTCTGCTTGGAAAGCTGCTCTCTCAGGGCCTGGGTCCAGGGAGCCATGTATCCCCATGCTAGACAGGACAATCAGAGCTGCCTCAGGAGAGAGTCTGTTAAAACTGTGAATACTGGCACCATGCCAGATTGGAGCTGCTCCAGACCACCATCACTGGGAGAGCTCACGGGTGACAGAAGACCCCTGGACCCAGCTGTGGCTAATGTAGCTGTGCCTTAGCCATCCATCTCAAAGCATCTGCCTGTGTCTGCTCTTGCTTGGCCTATAGTGGGATGGGACCCTCAGCCTTTGCTTTACACCTTACTTCTTCCATTCCTTCTCTCCATCTCCCAGTGCTCTGGCTTCTCCAAAGGTCAACCGAAGAAATGGCATCACGGACTGGTGGTTGAATATATTTTTATACCAGCTTGCAATCCCCCTCCCCCCCATACCAAGGTTGTCTGTGCCAGGAAATTAGGCCCATATTTGAACCTTCACTGACTGGGTACATTTTTTGGTTTGCCTGGCTCTTCTCTCTCTCTCTCTCTCTCTCTCTCTCTCTCTCTCTCTCTCTCTCTCTCTCTCTCTTTCTCTCTCTCCCTCCATCCCTCTCACTCCCCCTCCCCTTCTCCCTCTCCTTATCCCTCTCCTACATTAGCATACACTTCCCTGTCCTCATAGCTAGGTTCACTTCATCCCAAGCAGCCATTATTTTCCACTGGGTAGGGAACCAACAATAATTGCTCCAAATATGCCCTTCCTTATGTTTCACAGTCCAACGAGAATATGCACTTCTCTGCCAAACGGTGAGAGTTGAGTTTGCTGACTGCTGAACACCTTATCTGTCTTGCTTTCATGAATTCACTCAGCTACCTGGTACCCATGGCATCCTCTATATTGGGAGCGGGTACTTGGGTCTACGTTCACATACTCCCAACTCACGTCTCTGCTCATCTCTGATGGCCTAGAAGCCATATAGCAAGCTTTCATCAGGATGGCAACATGCCATCTCCTGTTGTTAACATAACCCAAACCCCTAGATTAGAGTCCTTCATTTCTGATGCAGTGTGAGGGGAGGAGCGCCCTCCTTCTATTCCCCACAGTCGAGGGAGGAGAAGTGTCCCAAGTAGGTCCCAAGGGGCCTACTGAATCACCAATCATCTCCACGTGTAGGCTGGATCTTTAATGGAGTACCAGTCACTGGGCACCTTTGGTGCTTTCCATTAAATACCTTTATCTATGTCTAGCAGTACATTTTAAAGATTAATGTGTGTGTGTGTGTGTGTGTGTGTGTGTGTGTGTGTGTGTCTGTCTGTCTGTCTTTCTATCTGTCTGTCTGTCTGTAGTTACAGGAAGTTGTGAGATGCCCCATGTGGATCTAACCTGGCTTCCTTCAAGAACAATAAGCACTCAACCTGAGAAGCATCCCTCAAGCTCTGGCAACGCACTTCAGGACACCACGGAAGTCGCAGCTACGTTCAGCTTTGGAGTGTCTATTTCTTCTTATATTTGGGAAAGCCAGATTCAACATCCTCACCTCAGTTGTGTTTCTAGAAAATTAGCAGTTTGGTGTTAAAGACTCTCACCAAAGTGAGAGACAAACCTTGACAAAAAATACCAACGTTAAGAAAGAAGCCTGGCATTTAATCTTTGCGCTTGGGAGGGTGAGGCAGGGGGATTGAAGAGGTCCAAATATAGGTAATAACATGAATAACTGGTTACCCTGGACTATATATAGTGAGAACCCGGCTTTAAAAAAATACAAAGGCTAAAATAAAAGCAATCCTCCTAGTACATCTATACGTGTACGTCTATAGACGTCACAGAAACAGTAATGATGATCCGAATTGTGTACAGAAATACACTAACCATTCTGTAGGCATTTATTGGGATACTTAAGTCACATTTTTGCTATGATATTATTTCCTGACTAAACTATTCAGCAATGTGAAACCTTAAAGGAAATATTACATTTTTCCTTGACTAAAGAGAAGATAGAATGGATGCACTGGGTAAGCAGGAGTGCGCAAGCGCATGCGCATGCCTGGTGAGGCTCTTTACTCAGCTACCCGGCACACCTGTTCAGCAAGTGTTATTCCCAGCACGAACTTGATTTCACAGCACTATTAGCAGCAACCAAACTCTACACTTACAGTATGTGAGCCCTTCTCCCACACGTTCTCCAAATCAACCCCCTCGAATCAGGCTTATCACATGTTTGCTGAACGCACCATAAGGGGTTTTACATAGCACTCCAGATATCATATGCCAAATTTCTTAGTGGGATAAACAGTGCAGGAGGTAAGACAGTAGAGAATGAAGGGGACTGTGGCAAACCTCAAATCACATGCCACACTAAAAAGAATCCACACACACCACCACTCAGTGCCAATATTTATCTGATTTGTAAAGGCAGTTTAAGAATGTATTTATTGTGAAATCTGATTTCTAAAATATATTTAATCAAAAAATTTCCAATATCAAGCCAAAACAAAATCAAACAAGCCGCCTCCATATGCTGGCAGGTGCGGTTCCCCGTTTGCAATCTTTGGGCACAGCAGGCATTATTGGCTGCACTACACTCAGTCTGGGCTCTGCAGACCTTGAGAACAGTCTTTCGGCTGAGGTGCTAAGAGCAGTATGTTTCCCCTGTTTCGAGTCTATAGTGGATCTCACCGACAATGTGATGAAGGGCAGCGATGAGGATCCCATTCCTCTAGCAGCTAGGAAGCACAGAAGGACATCTGGAGCCTGCCCACTCCCAGCGAACATACACATCTGCACCAGGGCACACCGTCCCGGGCTCAGTCTACGCTGCCACCCTGACCTCCTCCTACCCTCTCTTAATGTCGTCATCGCCATGTTGTTCATACAAGCACACGAGTCTCCTTAAAGTCCCGTAGGATGCAAAGGTGAAGATAAATGATCTTTACAGCCATTCTGTGAAAGTGATCTTCTTAGTCCTATCTGGAGAATGGATAAATCCACAAGGCTAACCTGGTAGTAAGGATGAAGACCCAACCTCTCTCTTCTAGCTTCAAGTCAAGATCTTATTAAAAACAATATGTGAGCTGGGTTTATTATGATAGCACTGGGAAGGTAGGGACAGCTAGTTCCTAGTACTTTCTGGGCAGCCTATTCAGAAAACTCTAGACCAATCTTTAAACGCTGTTTAAAAACAACACAAGGTGGCTAGCTCCTAAGGAACACCTGAGGCTAACCTCTGGCCCTTTTCCCACACATGTACCTATATCTACAAATGGAAAAATGCACACACACACATACACATACACACACACACACACACACACACACACACTCACATAACTAAAACAAAGCAAAAATGATATGCATGTGTACAGCAGAAATTTGAAACTCAGATGCCTCCCAGGCTTGCTCCTGTAGACACTGGAGCTCCTGGAGTTGTTTCTTGAGACTCCTGAATTGTGAAGTGGCTTAATTCCCTAGAACACAATACAAAGTGGTGCCCCCTTAGAGAAGACAAAGACATTAAAGTCTATCATTCTTGTAACATAAATGAACTGCCTGGTCTTTGAATTGTCACCCCAGTTTGAGAACTGAGCCAGGGAGTTTGATGAGATACAATACGTGAGCCCTGATTTAAGTGTGCCCCATGAAGACATGGGGTGTATTTTAGCTTGTCTGAGGAGGATTGCCTCTCTGTAACAGAGACTTTCAAATCCAGGCCTTGGGGCAGCTTTGTGAGGGTGGGAGAGCACAAAGAAATTCTTTGAATTTTTCTGTAATCAAATCTCCAGAGAGCTCTAAAATGAATCAGCTGTGTACAAAGCTGTTCTTTGCCTCAAATTGAATTATGGTGCCTTTCCAACCTATTTGGATTAAATTATAACCGTATACGAGCACAAGATGTTCCTAGGTCTTAAGGAATTCATTGTTCAGACTCAGTATTGTTCTTATTCTTAGTTTCTTTCCCCATAAATAATGTTGAAGCCACAGGGTTTCAAGATTGCTCAAGCCTGCCAACCCCCCTTTCCCAAGCTGGTCTCCTAGCTGCCACATTCTGCTGGGTCTGCAGAGTCTGTGGGATGTTCTTGGGTGTGCTGGCCTTTGACTAGAATCACAGTGAAAGCCATCTTGCCCCTCATCCCCCAGTTGAAGGATTACACTTCAAAGTTGCTCAGCTATTGTCTCATTTCTGAGCTAATCAGTGGGACCCAAAATGGGCAAGGGAAATGCTGTGAAGAATCTAAGTGTTATATAGGACTTGGCTCAACCCTCGTCAGGACATATTGTCAATATAATAAATGTCTAGATGACCATCTACTTGGGCCATCACAACATCAGCAGGTCAAAACAAAAATGTACTGTTGGCTAATACTGGATTCCAGAGTATCTTTTAACACTACTGATGATGAGGATTTTATGAGAATTCTGAACATGTCTCTGGGAGGTGCTGGTCATCCAATGACATGATTGTGGGTGTGTCCATAGCCCTCAGAGATACTGCATAAGCCTTGATCCAATCCCCACATCAGTAAATTACTAATTGCCCGCAGTCACTAGCTTTTCAAATGAAATTCTAAAACTGAATAAAGTGTTCTGCTGTTCACGAAGAGCAAGGGTTACTTTGATAATTTAAAATGTAAAACTTAAAATATATACTAAAAGAACTTGAATGTTGCTAAAATCACTCCTACCAAACATAGCAGATCTTTAATAATGGAATTATGGTAGCTATATGACTCCTGGCATTTTGGTATGTTATCTTAGCAATAGTGTGTGTGTGTGTGTGTGTGTGTGTGTGTGTGTGTAGGTATTTTGACCCTAATTTCCAGAACCAATCAGATTCTCTTCTTGAGTAATCAGTTAAATCTATACTCCCAACCTCTTTTCTTTAACCGCTCTGGACCATTGTGTTCCTACTGTGATTGCCCTGTAGCCATTCAACTTGGCCAGCCATAAATCTGCCTACTATTTTTATCCTTTCCTTCTGATAAAGGTGCCTGATCTTCTCTCTCTCCCCTCCCTCTCTCCCCCAACCTATCTCTTGCCTCTCTCTTTTCCTCCTCTTTCCTTCTCCACCCACCTCAGGTCTTCCCCTGAGTGGCCTTGTATAGGCCATTGTGTTCTCTTTAAGGATCTTATAGTTCAAATAAAGGTCTTCTTATGACACTGCCTGGGAGGGGTGAGGGGGAGAAGAACCTTTAAGAGGTAGAATCTAGTAGGAAGTAGGAAGTCCTCTAATCATTATTTATATGAGCTTGAAGGATCCTAGAGACCCAGTATTTTCCTCTTTCTGTCTTTCTGCCCAGGGCATGAGTGAACAGTTTTATTTTACATTGCCGCAATGGCTTATTGTTTTAACATAAGCCCCAAAGCATCATGGCCAACCAATCATCGACTGTAGCCTCTGAGACTGTGAGCCAAGATAACTTGTTCCTTTTTATAAGCTGGTCATCCAAGGCAGTTGTTATAGTATCCTAAATCAGACTAACATCCTCTGTAAACCTGTATCTTGACCTATATCCAGCCTCATCTTTGGCACTAGCCTACAACATTTGATGATAAATGTCTTTATACATGATTCTATGAAGAGCACAACCGAGACCCACTGCTGAGATGTCGAGAAACCTAGACCCTACTGGGACTCACAAAACTGATTCCTTCAGGCATCCCTTGATATGTCTCTTTGACACCACCTCAATTTCCCATTTCTTTCTCCTCTGGGTCGACTTCCACTCCTGCAGGCACAGGACACCTTGCTGCTTTAAGACGTGGATCCCACAAATAGAACAGAATGACCTTCCCTTACTTCCCTGAGAACTCATTGCCTATAGAATAAAAGATCTAGGAATGTAGCACACCTGGATGGACTCTTCACAAAATAATACCTGTCTTTCAGGTTCATTCAAATTCCAGTGACAATTTTGCAAGTTCCTCTCTGTTTCCCAGCTCTATTCTTAATCCCTAACAATCACTGAGATCCCTCACAGTTGTCTGCATTTCCCTACTCATAAGCATTTCAACTTCATTGAGCTATTGGTTGGTCACACCCTGTGACCATGTGACAGCATGTTCATAAATTTGTGTATCTTGTCTTCTGTTCATGTGTCTATTGGCAGTCCATCCCCCCAGATGGGACAGGGAATTTTCCCTTCATGCCTCGGATTTCCTGAGATCCAGAGCTCTACTCACAGAACAGGATGTTCTCTGAGTGACACAAGCATTCTGCCTTCTGTCTTGCAGGTTCCCTGAGATTTACAATCTTGAGACATGGAAGGTTTATTCTTCTCCTTCATGTGTCCTCCTTTGAGCATAAAGAACTAAGAAAAGCTCAAACTGCACAATAATCTAAGGTTGCTTGGTAACGTATTACACAGAGAAGCAACTGACCAGATCCAAGAGAAGGGGCAAGGATTGTGGAAAAGGGCAACTCTCATGCATGTAATGCTTTAATAAATAAATAAATAAATAAACAAATAAATAAAATGGGAGGACTCTATGTGTGTAAAGGAAGGTGGGAAAGAGAGTCATAAGTCCACACTATCAAACAAAGGGCCTAGTCAGGCTAGAGGGCACATACCTACAATAGCAGCATTCTGGCTGCTGAGGCAGGAGACTTGCAGGTTTAATGAGAGCATCATCTACATGGCAAGTTCAGGGTCACCCTGAGCTGCATAGTAATGCATTTTGAGGTAAACAAGAGTCTAGACCTGACACTATTGAAGACAGGCTAGCTGTAATGGGATAACTTCAAAAGACGTACATTTTCACCATCAATCAGAAGTCCCAGAATTTATCTTTACACACCACAAACAGCAGGATCAGTGAGACATAGTAAAACTTCTGTTGCATTTTTTTCCAAAGGCAAGGCTTGTGACTCAGCTAATGGATATTATCCATCACATGGGAAACAAACAAACAAAAAATCATTTCAGGTGATGTCTTTAAGAAATTTTAAAACAGTAGAGAAATTGTAAAGTTAACTTATTTAGTAAAAATATATGGTCAACAAAACAGTCTTTCCTCGTGCCACTTCTGCATATAAAACAATAAAAAATTTTCATACCAGAACGCCACTTGGAGTGCACAGGGAGAGCATGAAGCAGGGTTCTCTGAATTCTAATGCCAGGGGCACTTGTGTTAGTAATGACAGGCTAGGTTGCTCTGGGTAACATAGTCCACACATTTAAATGGTTTAAACCAATGAGGCTTATTTCTCAGCTATGCTTTATGTCCATCATGGGCTAGCTAAAGCTCAGCTTTGTTATGTCCCCTTGGAAGTCGATCACTTACTTCAGTGTTGTATCTATTAGCTAAAGCCAACCTTACAAGGCACTGGCCATAGCCAACTTCAAGATAGTGAAAGAGTGACATCCAAGGGCAGGGGAAAGCCTACTATAGCCTGCAGGGCATACATATAACATATACATATACATATGTTATAATATGTTATATATTATGTTATACATTATGTACATATATCTCTATAATTTTTTAATTAAAACATTTACTTTGGCCATAGTCCTTCCATGCCTCCAGTTTCTCCCAGCTCCTCCCCTTTTCCATACTCAATGACTTCAGGCCCCTCCCTCTTCCTCTTGCCCTATCTCTCAAAAAAAGAAAAATGTCCCCAAATCAAAACAGACAAATTAAAAATAAAATCAATAATAAAAAAAACACCAAAACAAAACAAAAAGTGCATGCTCCTCATCAAGTCTATTTTGTGTTGGCCATCAACTCCTGGGCGCAGGAGTATAGTTGACATACCCAGTGACACACCATTGGAGAACACGTGTTCTCCATTTCCCAGCAGGTATTAGTTACAAATAGCTTGCTGGTTAGGGTGGGACTTTGTGTCCACTCCCCCTTCTCAGTGCTGGGATTTTGGTCTGGTTTGAACCTGTGCAGGTCCTGTGTGCGCAGCCACGGCCTCTGTGAGTTCACATGTGCATCAGCCTTGTTGTGTCTGAAGACACTGCTCTCTTGGGGTCATCGTCACCTCTGGGCTCTTACTAACTCCCTGTTTGTAAATAGTTTTCCTGGAGCGCAGACATGCTCATTTGTTTATGTCACAGAGTTTAGTAGCTATGACAGAAACCAGATATGGTTCACCAGCCTAAAATATTTAGTTTTCTTCTTGGGACTTCCAAGAAGAAATTTCCAGATCTCTGGACCACTCTGTTAGTCATCTTTCATTATCCAGGCTGTTGAACCTACAAAAGAACCTTCTCATTTCCATATGGCTTCCAAAACAAAACAAAACAAAACAAAACAAAACCAAGCAGACAGGATTCTCTCTTTCCCATTCCCATTCCGAGTCCATGTCAGTGATGAGCAGGCTGCCAGGCTGTGGCTCTGTTCTGGATCTGCTTCACGGGTTGAAAGACACGAGGGGACTTAAAGTTCGTCCCGAAGATAACTAACTACATCTTTTCTGCTCCCATCTCGAAGTCCAGAGAAAGTCCCACAGCCAAGTGTTGTAGTTTGAATGTGAACTGTCTCTTGCAAGCTTGTGTGTTGGATGTTTAGTCCCCAGGTTGTGATGGGAATTTTGAAGGTGGTGGGAAGTCTAGGAGTGTGCCCGGCTGGAGACAGTAGCTCTCAGGTCTCTTCATCTCTGAAACACTCTGATCAAAAGCCATTTAGGGGAGGGAAGGGTTTACTTCAGCTTGCAGATTATGGTCCATCTTGAGGGAAGTCCGGGCAGAAACTTAAGCAGGAACACTATGATGTTCCTGTAGTCACGGCATTCCACCCAAGTGCAACTATGGCTTCACCCCTCCCAATTCATGACCAAAAATACAGACAGCTTCCTTTGAAATTGTTCTGTCAGCTCTCCTGCCACAGTGGGAAACAAGCCCACTGATGCAGGAGAGAGGACATGACTGAGGAAGAGTGCCCTTCCACAGGTAGTCACTGTAAGCCCCCTGTCTCCTCAGAGTACGTAAGACTCTCTCAGGAAAAAGAAAATATTTGGGAATAATATTACCACTGATCACGCTTGTCCCACTGAGCAGTGTGGGCTGACAACATGCCTAAAACAAAGCCTGATGAAAGAAACATACCTTTAATCAGAGCACTCAGGGTGCAGAAGCAAGCACACGAGACTAGCTTGGTTTACATAGTGAGTTCTAGATCAGATACAGGGGATCTGGGATACAGGGATAGTCTAGCTTTAAAAAAAATCAATTGATCAATCAATCAATCAATCAAATAATGAAAAGATTACCACCACCACCAAAACTGGACTGAAATTTACCAAAGGTCCAGGACAGAGGTCCAGAACAAGTCATGACATCTCTCTAAACATTTTGTGGAGGTTTCCTCTATAAAATCAAATAAAGATAATGCATCATGATTTTTCTACCATCTTGTTCTAATGCATTTAGATCCTTACCAACTTTCTGAATCATGGCTATTGTGTTTCGTGGAGTAACCTATACTGAGGCTGTGCACTCAGCTAAAATAACCTTAATCATTACTGTGAGCAAACACTGTATCTGAAGGCAATTCTGAGGAAGGTGTGAATGGCTGTGCTTTTCTCCTGGGATTGCTAATTAACACTTGGACAGATCTGTACTGGCTCACAGACAGACAGGGTAGACATGCTAGCTTTGCAGCATTTTTTCCCCTGGAGTTATGGAATCCTGAATGCATATCACAGGCAGACATAATGAAGCCCATACTAACCTCACTAGATTACAATCACCTGTTTATCTGTATCCCTGTCTGATTTAGGGATATCTTGTTAACTTTTATAACACTGGGGCATAATACATCATCCATTATTTCTAAAGTAACTGATGGGAAGATTTGCTTGCTTGTTTATTTATTCAGGGTAATCCCAGGACTTTGCACATACTATAAGTCTATTGCTGAACTATATCTCAGCCCTGTAATGCTTTTAAAAGCTTATTATTGTCTGTCAATCAAGCCTACACATACATTTGAAAATGAATGGTGATTACACACATGGACAAATCATATTATATATTTAGCTTGTAGATAATGCTTGATTTTGAATGCATTCAAATTCCTTGTGTTTTGTTTGTTTGTTTTTTTTATTAACCCACCAGGGATTTCTCCTTTTCAGATCTGTGAACCAAAAATACATAGGCAATCCCATTGTATAGTACAAGAACTAATACCATGTGTTCCTTTTAGTTTAGCTCTGTTTTCAATCCAATGATATTGCTCACTTAGGAATTGGCTTTAGTACTCTTTGCCTTCGCAAATTTCCCACTAGGGGTAGTAATCAGTCATTAAAATAAAATAAGGTCATAAAATATCCAATCGTTAAACAAATTGTTGAATTCAGATCTGCATATGGCTCAGTTCTGGGTTAAAGAAAATAGTTCACTTTTGAAAACCAAAATTCCCCTCCTTTCCCAGATCCTCTGAGTTTCCTTTACATTAAAAAATAAATCCAACTGCACTAGTTACTTTTCTCACTGGTGATAAAAGCAGTTTAAGGAGGGAAGGGTTAATTTGGGCTTACAGTTTCAGTGGGCTTACAGTTTTAGGGGATACAGTCCATTGTGGTGAGGCGGGGGCGAGGTGTGTGGATATGAGGAGAAGGAAGTTGGTTACATTGTATCCACAGTCAGAGTGGGTGCTTCTTTTCAGCCTACATTCTTCTTTTCCTGCAACCCAGAATCCCACCCCACAGGATGGTAGCATCCACATTTAAGGAAGAGCTCCCTTCAAGTTAACCTATCCAGGAGTCCCTCATAGATGTGTCCAGTGCTTGTCACTCCTAGAGCTCACCAAGCTGAGGATCAGTGCTAACCATTATACTCCCTGACTGGATTTTACTTCTGTGTACCCTGGGCTGACCTCAAACTCACAATCCTCCTGTTTTGAGCCTCCTGAGTAGCTAAGATTACAGGTGTGGCCTGTGTCTCTCAGCTGAACTTTTCTGTTTTGAAAACTCTTGTCAGTGTTTCATATCTCATGGGATTTTTGTTTACTCCAAATGCATATAAAAGCAAAGAGCACAAAAGAACCATTTTAAACACAAGTGTGTGTGTGAGCGCACGATCATGCAAATTCAAGACAGAAGGATTCTAAGAGAATTTGAGTAAGGAGAGATTGTAGGAGATTTTGTATAAGTGTGTGATGATTTGTGTGATGATTGTGAAACACAGGGAAATACGTGTGTTTCTGAGCAATTGTTCCACTTCTCTGTCTTCAGTTGGCTCAAAGTGTTGGCTTCATCGCCATTCTACCCACAAAGCCAAAAGGCTACTGAAGAATACAATTACAAATGGATCTGTCACTCTGCTCCCATGGTGGGTTGGACAGGTTAGCCCATCATCAGTTTTCACTAAGAAATTGCCTTGGGTCATTTTGTGTGGTTCTCATAGAATCCACAAATTGGATAGTTACCAAAGAAAAGACAATGGATCTGTCTCATGATTACTGATGTTGGTAAATCTCAGAGCAAGAGGTTGTAACTGGTAAGAACTTTCTTGATGTGTCACATGTAGCCTGGTGAAGGCGTCATTATCTCTCATCATCGTGGTGACAGAACACATTGGTGCTGAGGTTCCTTTACAGCAGTTTATTCATGATAACCAACCCTCCCTCGTGCATCCTCACTAACAAACCCATTTATGAGGCCACGCCTCATGACCTGATCTCTCTTCAGGAACCACTTCCCAACACCACTGCCTCCAGGATTAAGTTTGCAATACATGAATTTGGAGGGATAGAGAACATAGAAGTGATGGAGTTCAGGACATACCACCGTGGCCACCTCAGACATGCTCTTTTTTGGCATAAGGCTTATTTTCATCTGGCCATTTTGAGAATTTACATGCAAAGGAGAAGCTTCACACTTTTGAAGGACTGCTCCCCTTGTAAGACTGTGTCCCTCTCTGACTTGAAGGAGGGTGACCAAACCTTTAGAGACCCTTCAGTGCAAAAGACCTCGGTATAACTCTGCTTGAATCAACCTTTCCAAGACTTTTGTCCTCAGTGAGCTTTCTCCAACATCCTTGTTTTGCATGTGTGAATATATGTGTATTTATCATTCATCTGTGCTTTGTTATAGGGAGTTCCAGCTCAAGGCTAATGGATGATGGGTAGGGAAGAGTCTTTTCCTGTCCCTTCGGAAATTAGTTTTGCCAAGATGAATTGCAGAGTTTTAGCTGATAATCTAATCAGGGGAGAATTGAAGGGAGAAAGACAAGATCTATGTAGCCATCAGGAGCTGAGCAAAGATCTCAGCAAATTTGAATATAGAGAGATGGCTCAGTGGTTAGAGCACTTGTTGCTTTCACAGAAGACCCGGGTTCAGTTCCCAGCACCCACATGTGACTCATAACTATCTATAACTCCAGTTCAAGTGGTTCTTACCACCATCTTCTGACCTCCAAAAGCACCAGGCACACATGTGGTACACACATATAAGTGCAGGCAAAACATTCATATACTGTGTGTGAGTGTGTCCACGTGTGTAACACAAATGTGGTACACACACATGAAATACTTTTTTAATCTAAAAAGAAGAATAAATCTCTGTAAATTTCAGGAAATCAATGTGAATAAAACTAAAGAATTTAAACTATGAACTCCCAAATTTATTTAAAATTAACAACAAAATCAATACACATTAATAGCAATATAACTATATAATTTTGTGAATTATACTCTTTTTCCTTTATATATTTTACTTTTTTCTTTATACTTTTTTGTGAATTACTTTTCTAAATTAAAAAAAAAAAAAAGCCCATACGGATCCTGGCACTGCTTTCTATTTCTTGCACATCAGTGGCTGGCCTAATGGGCCATAGCTGGGTTCTCACATTTGTTTCTGCACCCCATCTACTCTGACGTTATGTGCCATGGGATGTCTATCTGAACAACTCCACCTTAGACATGGGAGAGTCCAAGGAAAGAGTGGATGTTATGAAAATCACCAGGCCACACAGAACCTCTTGCAAAGGTCATCTCTGAGAAGTGCTGGCCTACAGGATACGTACAAAGACAACTTTCACTACTGCTTCTGTGGACCACCTAAGTGTTGTGAAGCCACTGTGCATACAAGGGCAGGGAGGTTGAAACTAGAGATTTAACCCTGAAACTGATCTACCCTGTCATGTCTTTGGAGTATTTGAAGACAGCTTTATAGACTTGAAAACCAGTGATTGCATTTGGTTTCTCAACAAAGTTTCCTAGAAAATACGATTAAACAAAAGACAGCGATTCCATATAAGTTAGGGGAACATGGCAAAGTTTTTAGGGGTAGAATTGATGTGGAAGGATTTATGTTGGTTGCTAAGAACACGTGTATTTAAAAGATGCTTCCAGGAGACATGTTTGAGGGGACTCAGGAGGAAATAGGAAATATAACTCACTTCCTAAGAAATCATATCATAATGCACAAAAGATATTAGAACCATGAGCTGATATAACACCACATGTCCTAGGATGCTGCACGTTTTAGGGAGAATTTACAGAAGAGAACTGAAGTAAAATTATCAGGAGACCCAGTCTAGACTTTTACAGAGATCTAGGAATTTTAGGGTGGGAGAGACAGGAGGAATGGAGGGGAAATGGACTACCAATGAGCATCATTTAAGATCTCTTTCCCTGTCAACAAACTTATCCCCAGCAGAGAGATAATTTATTAAAACAAACTGTAATGAAGCCAATGGGCTGGCTCAGCTCATTAAAGTACTTGCCACCAGTCCTGAGGACCCGAGTTTGATCCCCAGGGCACATGAGAGAACTGACCCCTGCAAGTTGACCTCTGGCATTCATACATACTCTTTGGCCTACATGTAAGTGTATACATGAGTACACACACACACACACACACACACACACACACACTAATGATAAATTAATTAAAAATGAATAGTAATAAAGAGCAATAAAGAAGACTAAAAAAAAAATAGTCCTTTTAAGCTGGATGGTGTGACGCATGCCTTTAATCCCAGCACTTGGGAGACAGAGGCAGGCAGATTTCTGAGTTCGAGGCCAGCCTGGTCTACAGAGTGAGTTCCAGGATAGCCAGGGCTATACAGAGAAACCCTGTCTTGAAAACCCAAAAAAAATAAAAAATAAATAAATAAAATAAAAAATTAAAAATGATGGGTGTTACAATCATTTTACAAACATTGTAAAACAATGTTACAAATTGTTTTAGCACAAGATGGGAAAAATAATGAACTAAAAATTATTTCATTGAAAACCAATTTTTATGCAGTATATTCTGATCATGGTCTTCCCTCCCCCAACTTTCCCCATATCCTCCTTGTGGATTGATAAATTTTAATTGCATTAAAGACTTTCTTTAAAGAAAGAAGAGGCATATAAAAGAAATAAATGCTTCCATGGAGGGAGAGATGGTGAAGCAGCTATGTGGGTTAAAAGCACATGCAGCTCTTGCAGAGGACCCAAGTGTGGTTCCCAGGAACCTTATCAGGTGACTCACAAACATCTGGGACCTTTAGCCTCTATGGGTACCCATACTCACATGCACCTACCTTCCCCTACATATAATTAAAAATATAATAAATCTTTAAAAAAGAAACACTTTCAAAAAACATATTTAAAGGTAAAGACTCACACAGACTATTGAAAATTCTGACTTCTTCACCTTTGCAAATGTTTAAGCATTATTTATTTTGAACTTGTCTTTGAAAATGGAAATATAAACTGTAGGTCTGCAATAAGGCTTATCACATTTACAGAGCTTGCTGTTAATTCCTGAAAACCTGAGTTCAAACCTTGGAACCCACAGTAGAAGGATAGAACCAGCTCCTAAAAGTTGTCCTCTGACCTCCATATATGACACGCTAACCCATATACATACACAATAATAACAATAATACTGATAAAAAGGAACAGAAACCATACGCCAGCAGAAAACTCAAATGTTTTCCACCCTCATGAACATACACACTATTGGGACATAGGTACTGGTACACATAAAGATCCAGTGGCTTTGGCTGGACTCCTTGAAGTAATTTCTATGTGGCATACAGTGCAGGATAAGTTATTTATGCGCTTCTATCTTCGCTAAGACTCAGTGATCATCACTACACTTGTTTAGAACTCAGCAGCAAAAACATTTTCTGGGGAGAAGTCTAATGTCAGTAATGACAAGGCTTAGGATACCATCCCGAAAGGCATCATCTTGTCATGTTGAGTAGTTCAAACTAATGGAATTTGAAGGACAGCAGGTGTGGGAAGGCCTTCCCTTAAAACAGGTCATAAGACCTTCATTTGAGAGATGGCCTTCTTGTACCAGGATTAAAAAAAAATCATCCTTAATCCCAAAGACACAAGGACACAAAGAGGAAACTGAGGCCACAGAAAGGTCATGTCTCTCCCTTCATATGAAGACCGGTTATAAGCACCTTCATATGACACAGGAAACAGCATCCCCAGGCTGCTTTTTGCTCTTGGTGACTATTTAAAAATTTAAGACGTTGTATTGTATGTGAGTATGGTCATGTGTATGCAACAGCACATGTGTGGAAGACTGGACAACGTGGA
>JADRCD010222452.1:0-15440 GCA_019843815.1 Montemys delectorum | reverse complement strand
AGAGAGAGAGAGAGAGAGAGAAAGACAGCTCAGAGCTAGTGTCTAGCCAAGACTCAAATTTCATTTTGCCTATATGTGAAATTCAAAGTGCCTCTTGACCATTTTAAGACTGTAGAGAAAGTATGATATCTAATTCGCTGGCGGGGGGGGGGGGGGTGTTGTAACAAATAGACCATCCTGTACAAGGGAATAAAGCAAAGCAGCTCTATTTATAATGGATACAAGGCCCTGTAGCAGGCTGGTAGATGGACACAGGGATGCAATAAGAGGGGCTGGAGAGATGGCTCAGTGGTTAAGACCACCAACTGCTCTTCTGAAGGTCCTGAGTTCAAATCCCAGCAACCACATGGTAGCTCACACCCATCTGTAAATAGATCTAATGCTCTCTTCTGGTGTGTCTGAAGACAGTGACAGTGACAGTGTACACACACACACACACACACACACACACACACACACACACACACACATATATATATCTTTTAAAAAACAAAAGGAATGCAATAAGAGTCTGAGGAACAGATAGCTACAAGATCTCATAAGCCCCCCCAAGGCAACGGAAGGCAGGGCAGCATCAGCTCCACCTGGGATCCTGCAGGCAATGAGGAACATCCATTCCAACCACACACCTCAGGAGTCAGAATCTCCATTTGAAGAAGACTCAAATGCACATAGATAACAAGAGACCTTGGATTAGAATAATTAGAATACCCCATAGCATCGTGCCACCTGTTCCCAGCAAAGCACATTTTCACAGGAAATATCTATACAAGAATGATTATCACATTATTGTTTACAGTAGGAAACAGAGAAAACTTGGGGAAATAAAAGGAATTGATCATCTGTGAGGACCTAAGAAACCAGCTATTGTGTTTACTAAAGGAAACGCTGACAAAATTAAAATGTTCTAGGTATAGCCACATATATCATCGATATAGAGATAAATGGATAGATGAATTAATTCTCCCAAAAGATACTGTTGAACTCAAGGAGGAAAAGGGAATATGCAATATAATAACAGCATTATTCATTTGTGTAAGGGCCAAAGTGTTTCTGTACAGACATACACAGGAGAAGTGGAATAACAGGGACTTCCAGATAGAAACCTCTGCAGAGAGGATACTGAAGAGAAGATACATACAGGACACTTTTAGTGTGCAGTTCTCAAGCTGGGTGGAAAGCACACAGATGTTTGTCATGTTCTCTTGGATTTTATACACACAAAATATTTCCTAATAGAACTAAAAAGACAGAGCAATCAAGCAATTAAGAAAGTACACTGCTCTCACAGAGGATCTGAGTTCAGTTCCCAGTATCCATGTTGGGAAACAACAACTGCCTATATCGCCAGCTCCAGAGGATCTGACACCCCACCCCTTCTGGACTGTGAGGTAACCTGCATCCACATATTCACACACACACACACACACACACACACACACACACACACACACAGACACATAGAGACACAGAGACAACCCACAGAAAAAGACAGCGACATACTGTTTTTTAATAACTTGAAAACTTTAATAAGACAGAAGAAAAATTTGCTCTTCTGGATGATGTCTAATTGTCATTCAAAATGCGTATGCTAATTTGTAATCCCATAAAACACATATGCTAATTTGTAATCCCACAAGCTGAGAGGAGATCCCATGACTGGTGGTCCCCACCAGTTTCTGCTGGTCAGACTTCTAACTTGCCCATCTGTTGGCAATCCCACTGCTCCATCAGTGCTCCTGTCTGCCCGTCAAGCAAGGCTGAGCCTGTCTTGCCCACAGCTTTCCTCCTTGGTGAGCTGAGTGTTCACATTCCCACCCATTCTCCCTTTAGTTGCTTTTCCGTATCGATTTGTTGGAAACACTAATTAAAGCTCCCAGAATGCAAGCTGACACCCTTTCTCTAGGTGGTAAGAAGCTATGGCTCCAAAAGCAGACAGACCAAAGGCTTACGGAAGCTCTCCCATGGCATGCTGGGCATGAGCTGGGTCACTGCCTACATTAGCACCCAAACCCAAACTGTACATGCAATATTTTCATCTATTATTGCTAAATGCATCATTATTAAATGTATAGTTATAAAAAACACAAAGTCAACTAGAAACATTAAAGAAACACAATTGCTCTTTTTCTGAAGTTTCTATCTTACAGTATCTTCAAGTTGACTCTAGTGGTTTTGCTTTTAGCAATATAATAATTTAGAAGAATATATAGGTTTAGCAACTCTCTGTATGTTTTATTGTGAAAATACAGCATTAACTTGGTAGAGATTCATTACTTTATTTATGTCTTACTGTCATTTCAGGTGAAAATAGAAGCAAAGACAAGAAACCAGTGAAATGAGAACTTCATCTAACGTTTGGATTAAGGGGCTAAAGAGATGACTCAGTGATTAAAGAGTTTGCTGCTCTTTCTGAGGACCCAAGTTCAGCTCCCAATAGGTCAGCAGCCCACAAGCACCTGTCACTCCAGCTCTAAGCAGTACAATGCCCTCTTCTGGCCTCTGCAGGTACTCACACTCATGTGTGTGTGCACACACACACACACATATACACACATACACACAGAAAGAGAGAGACAGAGAAAAAAGAGAGAATTAAAATAGAGTAAATAAAAAATAAAATAAGATTTCTGTTAGTTTTATGTCTGTATGCTGCCTATGTGCCTACATTCACGCCTGTGTGAGTGTGTATATGTGCATGACTGTGTGCATATGTATTATGTTTTATATGTTTGTAGTATGTATATGTGAGAGTGCATGCATACATGTGTGTGTGGCTGGGTGTGTAGGTATGTGTGAGAGTATGTGTAGCATGTGTGTGATGTGTGCGAGAAAGTATGTGTGTGTGCACATGTGCATGTATGTGTGTGTATGTGTGTGGCATGTGTGAGAGAATCCATGCATACATGTAGGGGTGTATGCATGTATGAGAGTGTGTATGTAGTGTGTGTATGTGTGTATATTGTATGGTGTGTGAGAAACTATGTGCGGCATTGTGTGATTGTGCAAGTATGCGTGTGTATACACTTGTGTGTGTGTTAGAGAGTACATACATGCATGTGGGGTATTGTGTGTATATGGGGGTGGGTGTGAGAGAGAGAGAAAGAATGCATGCATGTGAGGGAGTGTAGACATCTGTGAGTGTGTGTGTGTGTGCATGTGTAGGTGGGTGTGTGTTGGGGGTGTGAGAGAGAGAGAAAGTATTTGTATATGTGCTTGTGCATGTATGTGTGTGTGAAAGTGCATGCATGTATGTTGGGGGTGGGTATGGTGTGTGTATGAGAGTGTGTGTGTGTAGCGTGTGTGTGTGTGTGTGTGTGTGTGTGTGTTTGTGTGTGTGTGTGTGTTTGTGTGTGTGTGTGTGTGTGTGTAGTTGTTTGAGGTGCTGATGACCTTTGAGGAAACAGTGAAAGTTGCTTTTCCACTAGATACAGCCAGTCTCCAGCCATCAGTGTTTTGTTTTGGTTTTGGTTTTGGTTTGTTTGATTTTGTTCTGTTTTAAGATGTGACTTCTTATTTAAACCAAGAGAAATCAGTTTCTTTAGTATGTTGGGAAATCCTTGTGCTAAAACAATTAGGAAAATTCATTTCTCTGATGGATGTTCCTGAGAAAACTTTTGGTAGCAAGCCAGAGAGAGCTGTAGTTCGTGTTTCTAATGAAACGGCACCTTGAGCTGGTGCACAAGACAGACTGCTCTCAGACATAACAGGCATCTCTCAGCCCGCAGCATCAGCGGACTGGCTGAGCACTGCAGAGCAGGACCCCATAGACATGAGTTACAGTGCTCAACTCTACAACCCAATCCTCCTTCCAGGGACTGGCTCTATGTTACTTTAAGACTTTGAACATGCTTGAAGTCTGCAAAGATTTTTGCATTTGGTGAGTCATGCTTGGTAGATCCCCTAGGTGGTGTCTGAGCCCTCTTCTTTAGCATTAGTAATGGGAGGATTGCCAAGGCACAGTGACTACCACCAGATGACTCGCTGAGCAAAGCAAGCAGACACAGCACAAGATCATGCTCGTAGAGTTGCAAGATGAAGACGGCTTGAGAAAATGTTATCTGCTCAACATAACTCCACCGTGACTGCAGCCAAGAGACTACTGAAGACACGCAGGGTCAAGGAGGGATTTGCTTGGAGTTGAGCAGAAATTCACCTACTTCCCATTGTCAAATTCCTCATCCAGATTTGTTTGAGAAGCAGCGATTGCGATTAAAGCCCATTGCCTCTGGGCAGCTGCCCTTGTATGTTGTCATGCTACAGGCTGAGAGCAGATGCAGCCAACCATTGCCATGTATCAAACACAAACAAGTGGGGGGAGGGGGGAGGTCAGAGAACTGAAAATGCTCTGGGACATTAAATGACGTGTCCAGGCTTCTCAGTGCTAGGAGGAACAGAGCTGGGGTTAAATCCATAGGTGTGCACTTCGAGCTATTGTGAATCCCTGAAACTGACTCTCACTGCACTCTGAACGATGTCACAGTGATCTGTTGTCACACTTTTCCCAGGCCACACCTCTTAGCATGATCTGCACATTTCCTCGGCACACACACACAGCCCTGGGTGTTCATGGCACGTGTTTAAATGCCTCCTGAAGTCAGTCAGAGCAGTTGTTCCCAGGCACATTCCTTATCCAGGAGCTAGGGAAGAGCAGGGTCTAATGGGTGAGATGGCTGGCCATTGAAGCCAAGGGATGTGTGTCTGCCTGCCCACTGCTGGGATTACAAGTGTGTGCTGTCACACCCAGATGTTTTTAATGAGTTCTGGGAGGTTAGAATCACTCTCAGGGCCTCATGTTTGCAAGGCTTACACATTACCTACTGAGCTATCAATTCAGCCCTTACCTTAATCTTTAAGCTTTAGCTTAATCTTAAATGGAAATATCTCCTCTTCCTCTCCCTCTCCCCCTTCCCCTCTTCCTCTTCTTTTCCCTCTCTCCTCTCTCACTCTCTGCCTTTCTGCCTCTCCATCTTAACCTCCCTGTCTTTTCTCTCTTCTCCTCTGAACCTTCAAGCCATCTTGTCACTGATTTGCCTTCTCCTCAGCTTTTCTCAAAATGTGAGCATGTCTAGCCTTCCATACTTCTCCTCATTCCTCCAACACTGACTCTAACATACAGTCAGGCCACAGAGGAGACGCAGCATCTTTCTTTTTCTGAAAGGTCTAAGGAAGCAGCTATACTTCCAGGTTAACACAAAGCAAATGCTTCAGGAGGTCTGCTTATGAATGCGCGGATTATAGAAGGGCATTCTGAAGATGCTGTCAGCTTATATCTGGGTATCTTTACCTGCTTCCAGCCATGATCAGGGTGGGGCAGATCTTCCTCCCAGCCTCCAGCCGTCCTCCCTGCTGTTCTTCTCTCCACAGACCTTTCTCTTTATTTGGCCGCCTCTTTCCTCTGAGTTCAGCCTTCTTCAAATTGCTTTCTTTCTTGAGCAGCTGAAATTGAAAATTCTTATTAGTTCACAGTAGCATTACTTGGCTCCTGTGTCCCTGTCTCCCCATTTTAGAGTACCCCTTGGGGCCTTACCTGCTATCACCAAAAAGGTCATTAAAATGTTTTTCTAAGGGAATAAAAACCTCTTACTTAATGATTCCACAATGTAATTCAAGAACAGAAGGAGGTTTTAAAATATGATACTTCCATGGTTTTACATGTCTTAGACCAAAAGTCTCAGAGTAATTATATTAACACTTTCTGTAACAACTTGATATACACATGCACACATACACACTTAAACACATGTGACACAGAAGTAGGAGGGGGACCGTCTAGGAAGAAGAACGAGTTCAGAAAGGATGGGGAGGAGATAAAAAGAGATAATGGAGGGAGAATATGATCCCAATATTTTGTTTACATGTATGACCTGGTCATGAAAACATATAGGATGAACTCTGACTTTTAAATTCACCCCTTCGTAGCTCTACATCTAATTAAAATTTTAGTGGTTTAGAGCATTCCCTACAGACTAATTTTTTTTCTAAAAATGATTACACTATCCTTTGGAAGAAGGTATAGAAGTTTGTCATATAATTCTCCCTTCTCCTTGTCTCCTCCCCCTCGATGCCCAGCTGGCCCACCAAGAGCAGATGGAATTTTAACTGAAACCAGACTCCTACTCTGGGTTCTGAGACAGATGAGTTGGTGGAGGCATGGACTCGGTTGTACCCTTGCCATTTGTTCTCTATCTTAGGCCCCACAGCACATCTTCTCCAAAGCTGGGGGGAGTGTGGAAGTGCAGGGTAGGATCACTGTGGTGTGGTCTGGCCCACATTGTTCCCTTTGTTAAGGGGATTCTGGTTGATCTGCCTCGTGGTGCTAAGAACCTCCCCTTCTCTTGAATGCTCATGTTCCTTCTGGACACTTGCCACACAGAGAGCCTTAGAATAGTCAGCAGAATAATAATCAGCTCTGCAGCCTCCTTTCCTCAACATCGCTCACAAATTATCGAAAACAAACAAACAAACAAACAAAAACAACAACTACTTTTCTCCATGATTAATGTATTTGAAAATACCAAGGTAGTCCTTGTGTGTGCTTCCCCCACAGTCCTGCAGCGCCCTGCATGCTCTACAAGAGCAGCCCCCCCTCACCACTTCTAAAGCTCCCCTTCGGCACCCACTCGAACCCTGTTGGGCCCTCTCTAAAATACACTGCAGATCTGGAAGACTGTAGGCAGGGAGTATTTTTAGAATTCTGCCTTTTGGTTTCTGTTCAAAGAGCAGGAAGAACCAAATTAAGTGTTGGAGGAGGAGAATCTGGACACAAATCCACCTCCCTTCGAGCGTTCATTCCTTCTGTGGCTCCTTCGATTGCATCCTGAAATATTTATATGAGCAAATACCTTGGCTTATAATGAAGAAAGTCTGAGATAACACACTCAAACAAACTTGACTCCTAAGGAAGATAAAAGCTCCCAATGGGCAGCGAGGTTGCCAAGTGCTGCTCAGCGTTTAGATCTACTAACAGCACTAAGTAAGTCTTAGTGAATGCAGGTTTCCCTTTGACTTCAAGAACTGAGCAAGTACACGATATTGGAGAGAAGAAGAATTCGTGAAGAATCACTAAATATGACTCTTTTTCATGGTACACCAGGCAGAGCGGATATCTGCAACACTCCTGTGTATGTATATCTGCCTAAATGCATGTCTCTGTATCATGGTCATGTGAGGCCTACAGAGTCTATAGAGGGCATCAGATCTCCCAGGACTGGAGTTATTGATGCTTGAGAGGGGCCATGTAGGTGCTGGGAATTGAACCCTGGTCCACTGGAAAAGCAGCCAGCGCTCTTAACCATTGAGCCAGCTCTCAGGGCTTCAATTTTTATCTTGAAACAAGGCCTTTCCTACAGTGCCTAAAAGAGCCTTTAACTCATTACCCATGTGCTGAACCTGAGTCCTCCTGCCTCAGCCTCCGTGGTAGCTGGGTTCAACAGCCATGTTATAGTCCCTGTGAGGGAACATGAAACTTGAGTGTTCTATAAACTCTGTATTCTAAACATGTGATGATCAGATACAGGTCACAGTTTCTAACCTGCCTAACCACTTTCCTCACAGCACTAGTGACTATAGGCATACACTTTTTGCAATCTACTTTTAATAAGGTTTCAACTTCTCCTCTAGTCTACCACCCAACAGAAGTAGCGGAAGAGAAAAGTTATTAGGATATTTGGAATGTGGATCTGTTCAGCAATAGTCCTTTGAGAGTGAGCTTGATCTTTCTTGGCAGCACTTCAGTCCCATAGGAAACACCAAATACGATTCAGCAGCTGCAGACCCGTCCTCTAGGCAGGCAGACACCAGGCACGAACCAGCAGCTGTAGTTCAATCCTGAAGAAACCACCAGGCTCACCAACCAGCCTGAGATGAGGCTGCTGAAAGTGGCAAGCTGCCACAGGAACCTAATGAGCAGTTCTTGGATGAGTTTATCTCAATGGCAGCATTACCACAGTTGACCTCAACAACTAACAATACATGCATGCCCTTAGCAAAGAATAGAGAGGCGGAGCAAACCAAACCAACGCTCAGTGCTCATCTCCTACTGTCTGTGGGGGTCACATTCACACTCCTTCATCCTAGTTCCTTTCACAGGTTTGCTATATCAAAACATCCTTTCACCTGTGTGTCCCAGCAAACACCATTTGACATAAGTTTTGAAAGAAACTAGAAGCTTCCACTTCCAGTGACTGATGGATGTGTCATCCCATCCACTTCCCACACTGACTGCAAAGCTTACCGTGTTATTGCCTTCTTCCATGTCCATGCCAAACCCACAAGACACTTTACAGACATAAGTAACCACGGAGGGGACTAGCAGACATCACTGTCCAACAAGCAAATGAGAATCAACTGTCTTGGGTGTGAAATTCAAAGAAGTAGAATTGGAGTGGAAGAGGCAGGACCTGGTCAGAGAAATGATGGTGCTACTTCTCTTTGAGTGACTCAGTGTGCAGGGAAGATGAGCTTATCAACAGAAGAAAGGAAATGGGCTGTGAGGCACAGCATGACCACCTTAGAGCATGCTCTAAACTGTTTCCACTCCTGCTTTAGTCAAAAAGATGTTCACATAGCCCCAGTTACACACATATACAATGTCTGCATAAAAACCAACGATGAGTGATAACTCAAAGAAAATCTTATTTCTTAAAATTTATGTTTACTTTTGTTCATGTGTGTGTATGTAGGTGCCCATGAGATATTATAGGCATAGGTTCCTGGAATTAAATCCAAGCCCTCCAGATGAGCATTAAGCCCTTATATACATGCATATATATGTATGAATATATATATATATATATCAAGTTTTGGCCATTTTAGAAATTATTGGAAATTATGTCCAAATTCCAAGCCAAAATTCTTCTATCCCCCACCCCCAGATTATAAAATGTTTAATAGACTACTGCATTTTTTCACTTGTTCAATGGCAAGGAATAGAGACACAATTTCCAAGCCAAAACTCATTTAACAAATTTTTTTTGAGAGCTCAAGTGACACCTTATAACATCCAACATTCTAATACAATTTGAAGACGCTTTAATCTGTCCATGTTGAAGAATGGGAGTTGGAAGATGCTAGATATTTGTTTTCTGCAATTATACTATTATGTTTCTGCAAGAGTAGGACCCCATGCAGTGTCATGAAGGTTGACAAAGTTGGGTTCTAAGAGACATGAAGCTGGCAAATGAATTTCAGTGCTGAACAGATTCTCACACACATTGCACAATGTTGACAGCTCAAAGAATACAACAGTGACATTGACTCACACAAAAAAGGAAAGTTGAAAATGGGGCAAGACTGTAGGAAAGAGAGAGCCATGGGGGCCAGTTTATGCTTGGACTGTCCTCATATGGATATCCAACATGGGCGAACATGACTGATACTGAACATCTAGGAGGCTTATGACTCAGCACAAAACGGCTAATACGCATTTCTGGTAGAGTACCAATTTTGTATTATTCTGCATAAATATGGCCTTGGGGTCAAAAGCCTTTAGTCCTCACCTTTATTCATCTTTACCAGTGTGTGTGTGTGTGTGTGTGTGTGTGTGTGTGTGTGTGTGTGTGTGATATTCTGCATGTGTTTCTGCACCTATCTATATGTACAGCCTATATGTACTGGCATGAGCTTGGGTGCCGGTCAGCATCTGCCTACCTAGAGGTCTGTCTGGCAGCCTTTGCCCAGTAAATACAATATGTCTTATCTGCGTATAACTCCTCATGATCTTTTTTAACTTGCTGGCCTCCCACCATGATCCTCTTCAGTCCCTGGCCCCAGAGCTTGCACCTAACAAAACCTTTGAAAATCTGCTTGCTCTATGCTGTAAGCTTTTGATGGGAAGAAATTAAGTATCATCTAAGCTATTAGTGATGATGTTTTACAATGAAGCCGAACACCTTCATCTCCATGGTTCTAATACCTTAGGTCTCACCTACTAAATGTAGCTTCCTATTTTCCTCATTTCCACATACATTTGCAAAGGATGCAAGAACACTTAAAGCTCTGATGAAAACTGTACAAGGGTCCAAAGAACAATCACAGCATCTATTGGTTATGAAGATCACTCTGAGGACTTCAGTAAAGTGAAGACAACCTAGCTTTAAAGGCTAGTGGGACTGAGGATGGCTCGGCGGGTAAAATCACTGTCAGTGCGGACAGGGTGACCCAGCTCAACTCTCTAGAACCACATTAAAAAGACAGACTTGGCTGAGCACACGCAGACAGACAGACAGACACACACACACACACACACACACACACCAAAAGATACACATACACATGCTTTAAAAGCTGGACTAGGCTGAGCACACACAGACAGACACACGCACACACACAAAGATACACATGCACACACTTAAAAAGCTGGACTTGGATGGGCACACACAGACAGACAGACACACCTACACAGAGATGGACACACATATACACACATAAAAAAGCTGGACTTGGTTGCACACAGACAGACAGACAAATAGACAGACATACAAAGACGCCTACAGAGAGACAGATACAAAAAGCTGGACTTGGCTGAGCACAAACAGACAGACATGCAGCGCGCGCCCACACACACACACACACACACACACACACACACACTCAGGTAACACATTTTAAAGGCTACTGGATGGAGGTGGGTGTGGTGGTTTAGTGCGTGCAATCTCAGCACTAAGGAGACTGGGGCTATAACTACAAGTTGCAGGACAATGTGAGTTATCTAGAAAGAACCTGTCTTGAAAAATGAACGAGAAAACTAACCCTAATGAGGAGATGTTGTGTTTGTTTGGATAATGAAACTGGAGCTAATCGTCCCATGTGTTGCTGGGCTTTTGCAGTGTTCATTAAAAGAAAGGTTTAAAGTTGTTTAAACAGTCACAAACCTTCCAGGAAAAACCCAATGACATAACAGCAGAAAGATGAGGTCAGAGGGAGCCAGCTGCGAGCCTGACCTGGAATGCACATAGAATTGTAGTGTGTTGTTTTAGCGCACTGAAAAGCTAGCTCCAGAATGAGGATTGACCCACCATTCACCCGCAGGCAAGCACACTAAGCTTGGTGTTCTCCAAGTCCCCCTTTCCAGGGTGGGCCGGCCCCCCAAAATCTGTGATAGAAGAGAACAGCAAAACGACTCGAGTCACAACAGCTCAAAGGTAAGCAATTTACAGCAGAGGTTCTCATTCTTCACCCCAGCCCCCGCAGTGGAAAAGCACCCACGGTGGGAAAGAGAAAGTTCAGGTTCATCCGCGGGGAGCTCACCTGGAAACTCCTGCTGCCCGCCTCAGTCTCCCCAGTCAGTCTGTTTCTGCTGAACTTTTAAGCCTCAAGCTCGATGTCGCCTTCTAATATGTGTTCCTTTACTTGGCAGCCTCACCTGGGGGGCCCTCTGCTCGGTTGGCAATGCCAAGCGACCACCTTGCAGGGCTTCCCTGCCAGTTCTCTGCTGTGCACTCTCTGTGTCCTGTGTGGGAGTTTTTATAGATGTGTACCTACTATGTTCTTTTATTCTTTTACTTTGACTTGCTATAATAAGATCACTGGTTGAAAATAAAAACTTTCAGCTATCATAGATTACTCTTCAGACTGGACAGAATGTGATGTGAGGAACTGACCTATAGATTCCAGTCCTGAGCACTAGCTTTGGATTCATCTGTGAAATGAAAATGATGACAGATGCTTTGCTGAACATATATATGTAAAGTAAACAAATCCATGCATATGTGAGTATGCAAAGTGCTGTGCACAGTCCCTGAGTCCCTGACACAAAGTGCTGTGCACAGTCCCTGAGTCCATGACACAAAGTGCTGTGCACAGTCCCTGGGTCCCTGAAACAAAGTGCTGTGCACAATCCCTGAGTCCCTGACACAAAGTGCTGTGCACAGTCCCTGAGTCCCTGGAAGATACTAGGACAAAAACAACACTCTCATTTTTACAACAGTATAAGAACAGGAAAGAATCAGAGAAGAACTCATAAATGTGACAATCCAGCGTGATCAGTGAACACTTCGCCTGCCCAATCATGGATGGACTCTGCAGTTCATTAGGGGTCTAGGAGATGTCAGGTTTTGGCAGGCACAGTGTCGTTCAATCAGTGCAGGGGTGGGGCAGGACATGGCGGAGAACACTTCCAAGAGCTGCTGATTGCAGCAGCAACCGCGGTTTTCTTCCTACGGGACACAGTCAGCACTGGGCGGTGATGCTAAGATCAACAGCTTGTTCTGTCTCTGGGGCATCTTGGATATTTTCACAAAAAAAAAAAAAAAAAAAACTGGAGATTTTGAAGAGGATTTTCAAACTCGACAGTTTCCTTTTTTATCTTACTACTTCTTTGATTCTCCATTCTGAGGAGATGCACTTTAGTTTCTCTGTTTCCCCTTTTGTTTGAGTACAGTACAAAGAGAATCAAATTTTAATAACTACTATTATTATGTGTTTACATATAATGAGGCTATTTCCATGTTTGCACAGATGGTCTGGAATAACTAAACATTAGTACAACCCATTCTCCTGAATGTGGAGCTTCTCAACTACATTTTCTGATCTCTATCAACAAAATATTGCTATTTTGAAATCCATTTTTGCTATAAGCCCTACACTACGCTGAAAGTTTGCTGAAACTGAATTGCACGTGTTCCTGACAGAGGGAAGCAAGAGGAAGGTTTTCATACTTAGAGTGCTCACTCCTACAGTCTGAATCAGGAAAGCTGGGTAGATGGCTAGTTAGCAGCAGTCTGAAGAAGTGGCTGAGTGAAGAGTAAAAAGCAAGAACGTTGCCCATACTGAGACATCCCACAGTCTCCTGCCCCCCTTCCAAACGCTCTCACTCTATCCGCTTTGAGCCACCACTCCATTTGCTGCATATAGTGTGTCCTTTGTCTCAGTATGTTGTTAAAACAACTGTGTGAGAGGTTGGAGGTGGGAGGAGCATGGCAGCCCAAGTACTGTGGAACCAAAGAAGATAAGAGTTACTCTGCTTAGGAGAGAGAGGAAAGGAAAAGGAGGAACACATCCTGGATGTGCTCGCACCTAGATCTCTCAGCATCATTTAAGACGAGCATTGTTCTGTGCTCCTGTACCCTTGAACTAATTATCAGCTACAGGAACCATGAACTCCCGGCCCCTTCTACCCAGTCCTTGTGGCTCCTGTAGAAGTTGGAGCCTTGAAGGAGGAAACAAGTGGTCATGGGGTCATGGCATGAGCCTCGGGGTTTCCTAGGCTTGTACAACTTCCTATTCTCTTTGCTTCCTGACTACAGACCCCGGATCAGCTGGTGATGATTCACAGCCTGGCCTCTGGCTGTGATTCCTCGAATCTTGGGCTATTTCCCACAAACTGTAAGACACAGTAGGCCCTTTCTCCATCCTGCCGTTGTTTCTTCTTGGGTCTATTAGCAATAAGAAAGGTGTGCACCCTACAGTCTGCCATTTATTTTCTTTTCACCATCCTTTGGCTCTGTCTGCCTAATATATTGTTCTCCCCAGTCTTGGTTTCTTTATTTCCCATAGGAAAAAGAATAGGATATTTCCTTCTCTGACTGTGGTGGATAGAATGTGGCCCCTGCCTGTCCGGATTCATATGTTTAAGCCTGATCGTCAGCAACAAAGGACTTAAGGGAAAAGGCACTTGGAAGGTGAGCAGGTTATAAAACAGACCCTTGTGGCACTTTCATGAATGGGATCAGTGTTCTTATGAGGAGATGAGAGAAAAAGATCATCCTTTTTTTCTGTCTCCCTCAGTAGTGAGGACACAAAGGGTAGACATCTGTAAACCAGGCAGAGGCCCTCACCAGACACCGGATTTTCTGTCCCTTGACCTTGGAGGCCTTAGCCCCGGTGCTGTGAGAGATGATTAGTTATTCTTAAGCCACCCAGTCTGTGATAATTTTGTAATGTCAACTCAGATTGATGAGGAAAATGACCTTTCCTAGCAGAGCTGAGTACTTTCTCCGCTTTTTGTTTTTTTAATTAAATATATTTTAGTTATAATGTAATATGGTTAAAAATGTATAATGTTGTCATTGACACCAGAGTTCCTCTTAAGGAAAGAACTGTTTTTAATTAGAAAAACACACTGAAAAGCTGAAGCTAACAGAAATTAGGGCCTCCAGGGGTAGTGGTGTAACGGAAACAACATAGGGACTCAAGTTAAAGCTCAGGTCCCCAGAAGATGTTATGAAGCTATAAGGAAATGGATGTGAGGGTGGATGGAGGCAATGGAGGAAAATACACACAGATACACAGAGAACATGGTGGACGTTTCCAGAGGGAGAGAGATTTGCATGAAACGAAAAAAAATCTAGTATTCAACCTATGTTAAGACAATCCTTGTGTGTCACGTCCAGCTTACCTTGATGGAAGGCCATTGTACTGGCTGCTTGTGTGTCAACTTGCACAAGCTGGAGTTATCACAGAGAAGGGAGCCTCCCTTGGGGAAATGCCTCCATGAGATCCAGCTGTAAGGCATTTTCTCAGTTAGTGATCAAGGAGGGGAGGCCCCTTGTGGGTGGTGTCATCCCTGGGCTGGAAGTCTTGGGTTCTATAAGAGAGCAGGCTGAACAAGCCAGGGGAAGCAAGCCAGTAAGGAACATCCCTCCATGGCCACTGTATCAGCTCCTGCTTCCTGACCTGCTTCAGTTCCAGTTCTGATTTCCTTTGGTGATGAACAGCCATGTGATGTGGAACACCAAGGCTACCCTGAGGTGGGGAGAATCAATGACTTATGTCTTATTATAGAAAGTCCTTGGTGATATGGGCTAATTTGTATGATTATTTACACATAAGGGACTACACAAATAATGATAACCATATAACACCTCAGTCAGAAAAAAAGCAAATTCAGAGAAGCTCTCTCAGGGCAGCAAACAATAGCGTGTTTAGATTCCTCTGACAAGTCAGTAGCATGTTCTAGAAATTATAATGTGCTTTGAGATTACTACTAGAACTACATACAAGTGTGTGGGGACATTTATGTCATTAGACTATTTTTAAAGTACAGCAAAACAAACCAATAACATAGCCCCTGTTATCCATAGCCTAAGGCTTGCTGTAAGCTAACAGGAATGTCAAGTTCTTCCCAATCCTGGCAATTTAAAGACAGTTCACATAGGCTGTCAAAGAACTATTGATGCTGAGAAATTGCTCCAACCAATTGATTAGCATGCAATTATTTGGAAGGAAAATATTAGATTGTTTCTGTTTATTTGCCAGAGGCAATTATCTGATTGTATCTAAGTGACTCCTCTCACAGAGAGGGGTGGTGGTGGTGGGGAAGGAGTTTGAGGCTGACTGGACCCACTCATCTAAGTGACAAACACAAGTTCTATTTTACAATAGAGATACTTCTCTGAGGGAAGAAGGGAATGGCTATCATTTCTATAATCATTTTGATGTGGTTAATATGTGGTTCCTACCACATATGAAATGGATGTACCTAGAACCAATAGAGTCCT
>JADRCD010222451.1:0-19656 GCA_019843815.1 Montemys delectorum | reverse complement strand
GAGTTTCTAAAGAAGCAACTCTCTTCTATTGAGCAGAACTGGGCACTTAGCATTTGCTCCCTGATGCTCACTGTCTGGGACCAGGCTTTTGTAAACCATTTGTCTGTCAGAATGGTTCAAGTTGGAATTTTTTTTTACTGTGTTTAATAAAAAAAGCAATGACTCCCTCCTTTCAAATAAAGCCAAAGGAAATCAACCTGAGCACAGACTACAGAGCAAAGGAGACTGTCAAAGCAAGTACAATGTTGCCTTCAAAGGCTTGCTTACCTCTAACCTAACAAAGGATAAGCTACTGGGCAGTGGTGGCACACACCTTTAATCCCAGCACTTGGGAGGCAGAGGCAGGTGGATTTCTGAGTTCAAGGCCAGCCTGGTCTACAGAGTGAGTTCCAGGACAGCCAGGACTATACAGAGAAACCCTGTCTCAAAAAATCAAAACCAAAAAAGAAAAAAAAAAAGCCCAAGAAACAAAGGATATGCTATTGAAAGAAAAGTCATCTATGTCTTACCTACTAGGAAAATCCATGCCTAATAATCTATTAATGAGAATCCACAGATTAAAGCAACAACAAACATAAACATCAAGACAGATTCACCATGCACGATGGCTTTGGTCTATAAATTTATAAACAACATTTCTGATGCTCGTACACCTGTTTATCTCCTAACTGCTGCGTATTAGAGTCGACTTGCTAACATACCGTGAAAGCAGTACATATATGTAAGTGTATAAGACACTATCGGAAGATAGTGATTAATACTGAAGTTTCTCACCTGTATCATGATAATGATAGTGATGGCAGAGGAAAAATTGTCTGACTAGTAACAATTATTGACACATCTGTGTGTTCCTCATTGCTCCAAAATCAATATCACTCTTTAGCTCTGCAAATAGATGATATGCTATTTCTACAGCAGATGCTGGGGGGCAGTTTCCTCTCACTCATTAATAAGAAATACGAATGGCTTTAATTAGAGTGGAGTCTACCACTACTCTAATATATTTATGATCCTGCCACTGACATTGATCAACATTAAAGACCATATTTAGGGCTAGCAAGATGGTTCAGCGGGTACCGTTGCTTGCTGTATAAGACGGGCTGTGCTTGCTGTGATAACCTGAGTTTGATCCCCAGAAACCACAGAAATGTGGAAGGGGAAAACTGACTTCATAGGTTGTCCTCTGACCTCCAGAGAGGCACCATGGTTCACCGTGGGGGGTGCGTGCATGCACACACACACACACACACACACACACACACACACAATTGTGTGCCTAGGAGCTAAAATGAATATTGAGAGATGTGATGAGAGAATAGAAGTAGCCGATAAGCTCAGCGACTACAAAGCAATAGTCGTAACAGACAAGTCTAGCGAACTAAAATTTGGGCACGTACAATCCACTGGATAAATTTGGGGCCTTCAGAATCTTCAGTTGACTTCTTATATTAGCAACAACAAGCTTGTGGAATGAAGCAACTTCGGAACTATGAATTTAGTCCTATCTCTGAATGCACAGGTCAATAAATTCATGCTTTGTAAGAACAAATAGAATGCCTACATGCACTTCTTCTTTTCAATGGCCTTATCCAGCAGAAGCTGCTAGAGGGTCATTGAAGAACAAGGGGCCCTCTCCCTTAGGTTCTGGCAGCATGGGAATCTGACAGTCTCCAGAGTTCTGACCCAAAGATACAGAGTTTCAAATAGAAAGTCAAGAAGCAAGAACCTGATTAAATAATTTCTAAGTCTCTCTTTACAATTCAGTGCTTACTAGTGCCAACATTCCTGAGTGGACCAATGTGACAGAGGCCAAAAACCTATCCACATGTGTCAGCAATGCTGCCAATCCCACTGCAGGCTCTCATAGGCTTTGGCATGTTCAAACTCTGCCTATGGCTCCTAATCTCTTTGCCACTAGCTTCCCCAGAGACAACAGGCCATTGCCAGATTCTCAGGCTAGAACTTCTCCATAGACTAGAACTTCTCTGGGATTCTTCCATACTCCTGTAGCCTAAACTACCACTTGAGTTTTCATATATTTATTATACTCATTTTCATAACCTGATAACTTTGTGCTGGACATAGATGAGGAGGCTGAGGTAAGAGAAATACAAGTTGAGACCAGTCTGGGTTTTACAGAAGGTTTCCAGGACAGCCTAGTATACATTTGAAGATGGTCTCAAAAAGAAAAAAAGAAAACTTGTTTCTTTTCTTGCTAATTTGTCTATAGTTTATTTGATTAACCTAAATTTGCTTATCAATCAACTAGGTAATTTGTTAATGTGCATATTCAACTAGTGTGTGGTTTCCATCTCTACACCAGAACAGATGGTGCACAGGTCTTCTAAATCTGGTACCAAATTGGCTACAATTCACACTTTTAGATTATTATAAGCTACAGCCAGGAATAAAAGATAAACAATTTATTTAAAAGGAAAATCTGTCCACATAAAGTACCAAGTTCCTAAGTTGTTACTGATGTTAGCAATGAGTCCAGCCTCTATTTCTAACTGTGGCAACCCAATTTTACCTTAATGTGATTCCACTGAAGGTCGATGTTTTAGGAGCAGCACATGAATCAGTGTCCCAGGAATAGTCAATATCTCTGGTTGCAGCCTTCAAAACCAGCTTTATTTACAGAGATGTCAGTGCACTTCATTCCTAATTAGTTGCAAAGCCAGCCTTCGAAAAACTCTCCAAAGTATGTTCTGCGGACGTTATCATTCTTCATTTAAACTATGAGCCCAATAAGTGAAGAAGTGATGCCAGAGGCTTTCAGTCTTTATAGATGTCTACTACACACAGAAAAACGACATCTAAAACTAAACATTCTTTATAATATTAGGAGCACCATATTACGCAAACTATTTCTTCCTATTGTTCTCAGCTGTGATAGAGGTGTACTGGGGATTCGTTGCCAGGTGGGAGCTTGCTTCCAGGGCACTCTCATCCATAATAGGAAGACTCAACGGGTAAGAGCAAAAGACAGTCACAGCACTTGGATTCTAGGCATCGTATTACCTGGAACGCATTAGTGGTCACATTACTTCACAATGAGCCAAGCTTGTCTGTGCCAAAAGACCCTTCAGTCCCATTTTTACAATGCAAGACAACTTCCTAATGTCCCTTCCATTTTCCTTCATTAGAACTTCCTGTAATCTACAGGAAATGTGTGAAAAGCCTTAATCAGCTAGCCAGCCAGTGGAGATGGTGATTAATAGGTCTTCTGACTACCTGATGGCAGGCATGCCACTCCTGAAGTTCGTAGCAGGATATCACCACCTGCACACCCCTATTATACAAGATAAACAGGTCAAGTCATACAAAGCACAATGAATTCAAGAAAAGATTGACTCTTTCAGATATAGTAATTATGTATTTTTTTTTAAAAAAAAAATGTATTTTGACAGCATTTTCTTTGTCTTATGGACACCTGGAATAGCTCAGGTTCTCATTACCAGTCCATCACCCTAACCCTCCATTCCTGAAGGAGCTCGTACATAAACAAGCACTGTAACTCTAGGGAACAGGACATAAGATTTTGATGGAGATAACATTTAAATATTAACTAGCAGTGCTCAGTGAGACAATAGTTGAGAAATTGCTCTGGAAAATACCCTACAGGAAGCCTCCTCTAGGGAAGGAAGTGCTGGAGCTTGTCAGCTGCTTCTGCTCTGTGAGCCAAGGTTTCCCTGATTACAGTCTAGGCTTTCATCGAACTCACCATCACTAAGGACCTGTCATTATTTTCAATTTAAACGGCCCTGTTCACAGTTTAATAAAATCATTTAAAAAAAATAAAACAAAACAAAAAACTTTATGTGGTATATTAGCATGCTGAAATTAACTTTAGGAAGCTCTGAGCTTCACATTTCCAAAGACACTCTAAAGGGTTTAAGGGTTAAGGTTTTCTTGCTTACTTTACAAATTCTTGTTTTATTTTGTTTTAATTTTCCAATACAGAACTCATGGAATAAAGTTCTCTATTGTTTGTACAGTAAAGATAAAATTGGGTTTTAAACTACAGAATGAAGCAGTTCTTCTGTTTCTTCTGTTCAAGTAGCAACTTAACCTCCAGTTCAACTACTTTCAAATTCATTTTACCGTAATGTTTGTAGTGTAAGAGAAACACCTGTGTGAGACAGGAATGCAGAGCTGAGCACAAACACTTCCTTTCTTCATTCAATGAATGAAAACACCGCATGTGAATTCCTGATGAGTAACTACTCCTAAGCCTAAAGTACAAAGATTCTTACTCTACAATTTGACCACATTGAGAACATTAGCATCTTCATGCAAGGACAGGAGATGTGGGCTCCCATTGACAACTAAAAGCAAGGAAAATCAAAACTGCAAGATGATATACATATACATATATATATAATATTTTTCTTTGTACTGCTTTCTTTTGTGGTTGAAATAGGGAAAGGCTGGAAGAAGCTGAGGAGGAAGGCAACCTCATAGGAAAACCAGCAATCTCAACTAACCCGGACCCCTAAGATCTCTCAGACACTGAGCCACCAACCAGGTAGTATACAGGAACTGGTCTGAGGACCCAAACACATATACAGCAGAGGACTGCCTGGTCTGGCCTCAGTGAGAGACTTTGAGGCCCCAGGGAGTGGGGAGGCCTGGCAGGGGCAGGGGCAAGTGTAGAGAGCCACACCCAAGCCCAAGCCGGCAGCCTCCATTACAAGATGGCGCCGGCATCTGGTGTCTTCTCCCTGTAACAAGTAGTCTGCGCATGTGCCTAGGGCCAGAGCGCGCCAAGTCTCAGCCCATCTGCGCATGTGCTAGGGCCAGAGAGCGCCAAGTCACAGCCTATCCCAAGGCATCTCATGAGGTAATGAGCAAACAGCCAATCAGAGGTGAACACGCCGCTCCATGGTGTATATAAGCAGTGCATTTTCCAGGGCTCGCTCTCTCCTCGCCACATGGTAATAAAGGTTTGCTGCAGAAGGATCCTGTGTGTGTCCGTGTGTTCCTGCCGGCGGGAAAATAGCGCAGGCCACAGGCAAGGTGGCGTTGCGGGGAGACATCCTCTTGGAGAGAGGGGGGAGAAGAAATGGGATGAGGAACTGTGAGAGGGTAGACTGAAAGAGGGGTTACAACTGGACTGTAAAAAAATGAAAATAATAAAATAAAATAAAATTCAATAAAGCACTTTAAAAATGTAAACAAAAATACAAATCAAAAATTCATGGGCTGGTGAGATGGCTCAGCGGGTAAGAGCACTGATTGCTCTTTCGAAGGTCCTGAGTTCAAATCCCAGCAACCACATGGTGGCTCACAACCATCCGTAATGAGATCTGACTCCCTCTTCTGGTGTGTCTATATAATAAATAAATTTTTTAAAAAATCATATTAAATACACATTCACACATGCATAGCTTCTAACATATTAGGATAATTTTATGGAAATAATTAACAGAAGTCAACATTTTTACGTCACAAATCAATGCTTTGGTGCAAATGTACCCTAAGTATCCATATATTTGATGTCAGGAAGGTCATCTTATTTAAAAATACATGTATCTACATGCTACTTACAAATTCCCATATTGTTCATTTAAAAAATAAAATAAAAACACACAACTACCATTGTTGTCATGGGGAGGAAACTCTTCTTTTCTTTGTACTAAAGACAGGAAAATTAATTACATTCACTTAAAGAAAATCAGTCTGCCCTACAGAAGGAAGGCACTTGCCTGGGTCTCGACCCTTTCTTTAACAGGCCACAGGGTTTAATTCGAAATATAAAAAATGGAGGAGAAAAGGTTATAACCTGGAACTTAGGAGTTTTCTTACCCGTGTTTTCCCAATTGAAATCTCAAACAGGCTTTTGCTTTCAATGAATAATTCCTTATTTTACAAGTCCTTAATATGTAGAGATCCCTGGGTATTCTTGCTGTTTCTCTCTTCTCAGTGCCAACAAGCTGCCTTTCAAGTGACTAAGGACTGGCAGAAAAATGTGAAACCACCCTGACCAAGAAGATCACCCTGGCCCTTTAAACCATTTGAAAAGAAGCATATAAATGATTAATAGGGCTGCAAAGAAAGATTTGGAATTTTGCACTCTAGTGATTTATTTATGTATTTGTTTATTTATTTATTTCTGTTTTACAAAACCACACCGAAGCCAGCCTTGCTTGATGCCAAACTGTATGTTTTGACTCCAGGAATTATTATTATTTGATTCCTATAGACACTTATAAATTTGTACATATACATTATTATAAAATTTAAGTGCTCATTATTTAGTTCTTACAGACAAAATATTAAATGGTGAATGGATTCTACATTAGGACTAGTTACATTTATTCTTTGACTCAAATGTTTACACTCCTATTTCTAGGGCTAGTGGGTGTTTCCCATTAGGACAAAGAGCTACAGGGAAAGGAAGTTTCCAAGGAGAAGAGAAAAACTGAGGGGTACATTTTAGTTCCAGGACAGTGCCCCAGATTTGAGGGATGAGACAGGGCTCTGGTTGTCTTCTCTCAAGGATCCCGGGCCTGAAACCTAAGTCCTAAGGTAAAGAGGCCATAGGAAACCAGGACAGGAACCTAAAAGGGGCTGTTCAGCTCCAGAGCCACTCACCCCGGGACACTGGGAGCCAGGGTATTATTAACAGTGACACTGCAGGGTCAGGGCCCGTGTTGGTAGCAGTGAGGACAGTTGTAGCTGGTGATCATACATTTGGAAATGCAAGAATCCCCTTACCTGATACCCTACCTCTGAGCACCCCCAGGCTGGGTCTGGACTACAAAGGCAGCAGGCCACAAATGGAACCACGGTGCACAGCAAAGGAAGGTGATGGATAGGAAGGTGACAGAAAGGCACAGTGACATGGTGAGCAGAAGGATTCAGGATTCAGGAGCCAGGTAGCTTAAAGTTCACAAATGAGCCATGGCTGGACTAAAGCCAGACACTGCCAATCAACACTTCTTATTCTTAACATTGTTTGAGCCACAGTATTTCTCATATTATCTAGCCTATCTAATACCACAAATCTCATGAGTAAAATGAAAACAAAGACCCCAACTAGGCAGACTTTTATCATTGCTGGGGTCATTTACATAAAGAACTATTGTGATGGGTGGCAGGTAATAAGGGTTCAGAAAAGATGATTTTTGAGATGGTCTTTGGGTCGTCGATATCCTTGCTCTAGCTTTTCTTGCTTTGTAAACACAGGAAGTGTGGAAATCACAGGTTGGCTTGCATCATATTTTCTGACATTCTAACTTGAAATCTTCAAAGCATTCACTTTCAATACAAATCCTAGAAGCACATCAAGTAGAAAAGATGATGAACTCTATTGTAAATATTCAAAATCATTAAGAAAATTTCAGAACATTTTAGTTATTTCTAGAATGACTATACATTAAAGAGATACATAACATTATAGGACACATACCTGAAAGTAGATTGTCATTTTCCCTGTTGTTAGGTACTAATTCTCCAAGAACTGAGGGCATTGCTCATGCTACTATGATACGCATGAAGAGAACAGATTAAGTATTATTTTCCAAAATATAATACACATTACAGGTAAGAGTTTTCAGTGCCTTTCTCTTTAATCATCTCCACTGCTAGTATTGGCTCCTCAGAAGGCATATGGAAGTGGCTATAACATGAATTCAGAGATGAATTAGGTTTTCTAATTAATGAAATTCATGACTTAATAGATGCCTTCCACACCTCAAAACTTATCTCAGGCTGAGAACCTCATTTGATTTTCTCAAAAAATGTAATGAGTGGATCCAATGTGGATCATGACATGAGCACTGCAGAGCTAGAAAGGGCCTTCTGTCACATGAGTTCTCTCAACTGGTCCTGCAAGAAGCAGATGCCAGAACAGGAGGAAAGAATGAATGTGAGAGAGTAACACTGTAAAAGGTAAACAGGGAGCAAGTAGAGCTGTGCAGGGAAGTCCTCAGCTTGTACAGCAGGGGAGACATCATAGAGAAGAGAGGGTTCCATCCTAGGCAGGATAGCAGTGCAGGCCCCAGAGTCATGGAAATCTGAAGAAGACATCCATTCATATCTAACACCAGCAGAAATGGCCAGGCCCCTGTGCTCCATGTTCAGTCACAGGCTGGGAAAAGATCTGGGTAACATGGTCTGAGTACTTCAGGTTAGCTCAAAGGGAAAAGTTCTCTGAACTTGATCAATTTATCAATATGCTCTGAATTCTCAAAACCATATTTCGCTTACAAAGTTGGTCTTCAAACCTTAAAATTACTTTTCATCTTTTAACACTCCATATCCCACACAGAAGTACCAGACTCTCACTTTTCTTCAAATCCAGATAACTCAGGCATACATCATGAGGACAAAGTCAACACTGGATGTCAGTAGATATACAGACATTCCTACCTAACAGAAAACCCCACACTTGAAGACTTGAAGTAGCTTATTCACAATCTGGGTGAGTCTGTGTGGCTGGTGCTTCTGTTGATGACACTATTTAGATAGCTAGCCATACATTATGGGAACTGAAGGTAGATTCCTTCTTATAATCAATTTCAGACTCAACCTATGCCTTCCTTGATGACAATTCATTTTAAGGAATAAAATCATTCCCTCCCTTTCTCTGCTATCCCCTCCTGTCCCCTCTCCTCCCCTCCTCTTCTTTGTTTCTGTCTCCTTTCTCTGAAGCTTCCCCATCTTATAGCAGCTACACACAGAATTCAAAGATATTTGTCTTTTTCTAACTCCAAATGCAGGACTACCATCATCCCCTCCTCCTAGTCAGGTCTCCAGCTCACCTGAACTATGAGTTTCCCATTCCCTCTTGAACTTCAATAAAATTGCTCTCAAGTTTCTTTCTGCACCCATTTTTTAAAAATGTTTTATCTATTAAGACTAAGAGAAACCCTGTGCTGTGTACCTGGTATAACCTAAGTCATTCAGAAGCATTACTCAATACTGGAATCCAAAAAATTTCCACTCTCACTCCTGATTTTAGAACTGAGATGGGGACAACTAACATAAAAACAAACTACTTTCTAGCTCTCCACGTGAACTCCAGGTGCTGAGCCACATTATAGGTCAGTTCAGGGAACCAAGAAAATGAAAGTGGAAACTGGCAAACATTTCAAAGCCAAGGCCAAGAACTAGTATGTCCACACTCAGTATGTAAGTCAAATCAAGACACAAGTTTGTCTCTCTCCTGAATTTAAGAAGAAGGGGAAAAAATAGACTTTAATAGTTGATGACAGGAACAGCTAAGTGTTTGTGACTAATTCTTATCTACCATTGAAGCTACAGATGTTTTTATCAAAAGTGTCAATCTCACAGGGTTTAGGAAAGACAGCACTAAGGGAAAGAGACAGCATAAAGCACAGGCAAGGCCCTGTCAATGTCATGGTGAGCAGGCTCCACATGAGAAGCAGATGGCAAGAGCTCACAATTAGCCGGCGGTATGGCTTCAGAGTCTCACTCTGTAAGACTGTAAACTAGTTTTGTCCCTTACTAAACGGATGATGCGAGTCTGCTTTTATAGCCTCTATCAACTTCTGGTTTCCTAATAGCAAGACAGGGAATATAATAACTCAGAACTGTGTGAGAATCAAACGGGACAATAGCTCTCCAGATTTAGCTTTAGTCAAGTGTAGGGACTGGAACATGGTTTCTTTCTTCCCTTATAATTTTAGGATATCATGAGAGAGTCATGGTAGACTCATGAATATGATTTATTAGATGAGTTAAAACAGAATACAGAGGACCAAGTTCAGAAGAGCCCCTCAAGTCTGACTTGTGGTTGGGAATTTACATGTATGGGGAACACAGAATGTTGCTGGTGTGTACAGGGAAAAGCCTAGAAGCCTGTGGCACCCTTGGAAAACACAGTCATCTATGGCTATGCTGAGAGACACTGGGAAAATTATGATCTAAGGGCTACCATGGTTTTTCTGCAGACACAGCAGTGCTGGATGTGGCAGCCATCTTCTGCATCATTATAAACATAGTAACTCTAGTACTAGCAATTACTCGCCGGAAGAGTATCTGCAAGTGTCTCTGGCAATTCAAGGCAAACAATTTTTCTGTAAAAAACAGACCTCATGTCAAGAATAAAATAAATCATATTATATCATGTGTATGCTGTTAAAAATTCTTCCCTCATAATATTTAAAACAATAGGTACAAAGGGAAGGAAAACATGTTACAGTAGGCAAGAATAGGAAAAGATAGCTGGGTATAGCAGCTCAGCTTTATAGTCCAGAACCCGGGGCTGAAAGCAGGACGATTATAGACAGTTCAAGGACAGCTAAGGCTACATAGTGAGTTCCTGGGCAGCCTGAGCTGCGGGGTAAGACCCTGTCTAAGAAACATATATTTAGCATATATTATATACCACAAATAGCAAGCAAGCACGTTATAAAGAAAAAACTGGTCTAAAAGAATTTCTGCCACAAACCTCGGTTTCAGCAGAGCCAGAGCTCCAGGCTCAGCCACTGTCACTGTACAATGCAGCACCCTGGGAAATGCTACACAAAGAACTGCCTTTAGGATATGTCTTTAAAGCAACCCCACACAGCACTAAGAATAGAAAGGTACAACAGAAAATGTACACAAACCACAAACCACAGTGATCCCTCACAATAGGTCAACCTCAGGGATTTTTCCTTCTAGTCTTCTGAGAAATATTGGCACTTGGACTGTAAAGATCAGCTTCAACAAACGGGCTCTCCACTCAGCTTGACATAAAATCTCCTACCATCCGTAAGTGAATGATGCAGCTACTCAAAAAAGAGGAAAAAAAAAAAAGTCCTTCCTTTCCTTTACCAAGGAAGGAAGGGACTACTGCCCTGCAAAGGTGGTAAGATAAGGAGCAATTTACAAACAACCCCCTAGTCTCATGCTCACCGTCAGTAACAAAGTATGTCAGAGCATACGTTTTCCAGGTACACTCTGAGATACACAGACAGACCAGCCGTCCTCTAGCCTTGTTATCTTTTAAAGGTCTAACTGTAAAGAATATTGGCTGTGCTTTATTTCCTTCCTCCTCGGACAGATGAGCTGAAAAGCCACACAAGCAAAAATGTTGCAATTTGGGACATCAACTGAGAAAGCTTCCTTAAATTATATGGCAAACTGAGGCATATCAGAAAGACAGGAGACTGGGGACATGAGAGGGAAAGGAAACTGTCACCCAAAGGAGTCTGACTGATAGCCTGCACCAGCTGAGATCCAGAACTCCAGTATAGTTAGCAACATTTTCTATTAAGGATCCTCGCAAAGAGTTAGCATTTCTTGCATTGACAGCTATTTTATGTTGAAACAACTGACCCAGGCATAAGGCCTGAGTGGCAATCCTTTCCCCAGATGTTGCTTGGAGTCTCAGATAAAACTGTGTATAGGAAGCATATCTTAGTTTCCTGCTTTAGATTTCTGTGAGTTAGATTTCTACCATGTGAATTGCAGTCCTACCAGGTGCCTCTTAGGTCCTCAAACCATGCCCAAATCTTACATATGACTAAGACACACAGGCCCTTTGACAAGCACACACCAATTTCCTAGTGTACTTTACTTTCTCCTACTTTTCTCTTAGCCCTCATAAGTAAGCCTTGGTTAAAAATCTTCAATAAGGCCTCCCACAGTGCTTCATAAAAATGGCTCATCCTGAAATTCTCTTCAACGTTAAAGAGGTTCAGCCTGGTCGAAAACCTCTAGGGGAATTGCTCAGGCTGCTTAGTGTGTCAGTGGGCACCTGTGCCTGCTTGACTTGTACTTCAAAACTCAGGCAGTACTCAACAAAATAGTAAAATTTATTTTGTTTTTCTTTTCATGTAAACTGAAAGTCATTTTTCTGAAATTGCTGAATTAGTTGTTCTATCAAGGTGAGAGCATAGGCTTAAGACAAAGTAAATTTCTAGGCTCTGTGATTCTCCATCTATATTTTCCTCTTTAAATGTTACAATCGAAGCAGGGCTTGGTGGCACACACCTTTAATCCCAGTACTCAGGAGGCAGAGATAGGTGGATATATCTGAGTTCCCGACCAGCCTGGTCTCCAAAGTGAGTCAAGGACAGCTAGGGCTGAGAAATCCTATCTCAAACAAACAAACAAACAAACAATAAATAAACAAATGTAGGTTACATTCCAAAGGTCAACATAAGCATCCATGAAAAAATTAATTCATTCTATAATTTTGACATATACACTTCCTATTTGTAGTCTGCTTAACCACTTAATTAGGTTAGGGTTGATTAAATTAATGCAAATAATGAAGAATACTCGTCTCCGTATATGCTAAAATACAAAGAAGTACTACTTTATCTTGAGCTGCTGCTTGTGAAGTTGTCTTCATTGTATTCTCTGCCTTTTACTCAAAAATCTAATTTTAGAAGTGCATACTATTTGTAACAAACAGGGATTACAAAGTCAAATGTCACATACAGATAAACAAGACAATTTTAGAAATGAAGGGGTCAGTGAAAACATGGGTTAGGAGGGGGGTAGAGACAAAGGAGCGATGAGCAGAGTCAGGTAAGGAACCAGGAGGAGACCTAGGTGGGACGGAAGTTAAACATTATCCATACTTCAATGGTGAGGGCACAAGTCTATTACGTGAGCAACAGTATAGAATGAAGCATATGACTAGAAGAACACATGAAGAACAGGACAATTGGAACCTTTGATACACCAAGATAATCATATCAATATCCTGAATGCAATAAGGTGTGATAAGTAGAGAAACTGGGCAAGGATTCATGGAATCTGGACATAGTAAATGCACATACACCTACAATTAACTCAATAAAAAATGTTAAGTAAAAGTAAATATGAAAAGTATCTTTTCATAAGTGTTCCAATGTTGAAAGTTATAACAAGAAAGATAGATACACATGAATAAGAGATATATACATAGATGACAGGAAAAAGAACTTTTAAGAAAACAATGTGGTAAGTTCTTTCGAGTATTTACTCAATAAAGCCCTTGAAAATTAAACAAGTCATTCACCAACCGTTTCAATGAACAATGGTTCTGCTTGGAGGGTGGCACAGATATTAGGTGTGGGTAAGAATCTGGTTCATTGGTTGTGATAATTTGGAAAAGCATTCATCTCAGAGAAAGAGCAACTTGTAAAGTCCTCTTCTTCAAACTTGATACAAGAGCTACAAATGTCAAACAAAGCATTCAGTCTCACTCTTTGTTGTTCTCTTTCCTACAAGCCACCTCCCAAGTTAATTGTGTTTGTCTCCCTTGGGTATATAAATACTTTTGAAATATATAAGCTGCTCTGAAAACCATAGTATAGTGTAAACAGTTGGTGAATGACTTTATGGATAGACCATCTTAATACCTATACCATTTTTTAAATGAATGTAACCTGTTCTCTGTGGGCTGAGAATAAAGTCACTCACTCAAATCAAATAGCTTTGACCATAGCAGGAAGTCTGTATCCAAAAATCGTGCCTACAATTCATTCCTTGGTGCAGCAGAACTGTCAATTCTCAGCTTAGCTACGATGGAGGTAAAATCCTTCGGTGATTTGAGGGTCATTGAAGTACAGCCTTATTACAATGAAATCCAATGTCTAAAAATTGTTCTTATTTTGGGCTTGTACCACAGAAAGAGCCAAGATTTTAAACTCTACTAAATACAAAACAAACAAAGAAAAAGACTTTACATATTTATGTTCATTTAAGAAGATACTAGTCGTGATATATTATTTTCAAATATACAGTTAATATGTTTGGAGTTATTTGAAACTTGTACTGAGAAAAACGTATGTATTTGCAGTATTGCTGTAGACAAGCATCTACATAACACTGTTAAATTGATTGTTTTATATCAAACAACTTTTATAATACTCATTTTTATTGTTATAATATTTTATAAATTTTAAGGAATATGACAAAAGAAGATATTGTAGGTATTGAAGGGGGGTCTCTGGGAGGAGTGAGGGTACAAAAGGGAAACAAGAATGTGATGCAATTCTATTTACTTAAAATATGTTTTTAAATGTTAACAAATTAAGACAAATTGAAATCATGTAACTTTTCTCATCATAATGCAATAAAAGTTAAAAAAAAGAAAAAAAAGAAAATTAAATAAGTCAAAAATAACAATATAAACTAGGCATGGCTAGCAATACAGTCTATTACTCTACTCTCATTTCACACTCACTCTTAGAAACCATGTGCAAAACCAAGTTTTCATAGCACCTTCATCTAGCCAAGCCCAAGCTAGTGTTTAGAACAGAATCAGTGCTGTTGAAATGACTCACCCTCTGAACCACACACGTGACTCCTATGAACACCAACCAGAAAGTTTAAATGTGGTGGCATTAATTATCAGGTGAAAGACAAGAAAGGAAATTTAATTACAGGGCATATAAGATTACAAAGGATCAAAGGCCATTTTAAATGTCAAGGCTTTTGTTCACGCCTCTCTTTTAATATGCTAATGACGACCCAAGTAGGAACAAAAGGCCAGAGGAACATCCCATCTGTTGGTGTCTTTCTGGAGCCAGAGTCTCCAGGAGCCTGTGTACTCTCACCAGGGCTACTCGCTCATTTTCCTAATAAAGCTGGAGTTACTTAGCATTGCCTCCATGATCACACTAATTCCTTCACTAAGACAAGCTGTGACACAGTTTGCACAACTTATCCAGACACTGTCATCAACAGCACTCCTACCCACTTCAGACTGTTTAGACAAGACGTTTTAGAGCCACTTGATCTGTCACGGATTCAGTTTATACAGTTCCTGTGACCTGTGCTTTCAGCGTGACCACCCTTGGCCCTGTTCAGCACTGGCTCAATGGGAGGAAACTTGCCCCTAAAGAAAAGTCAGATTAGTGAGACCACAGAGTGGGCCAACTATTTTCTTAAAACAAGCTATAACTAGTTCAATTTAAATGAAATTGGCCACTTTTCAGTATAACATCTAACTCAGTCCCAGCCTGTAGATGTAATCAGAACAGATAATGAATGATGGGTTTGCTTTTGTTTGTTTGTTTGTTTGTTTGTTTTTAATTTGGTTTCTCTTTGTCTTCATAATTTAATTTTCTCAAGTATCTATTATGGTAACGCAAACATAAAACTATGGGGCATAATACATCACACATTAAGAGGAAATGTTTGTTACGAATTAAAGGGAAGATGGAGTTGTTTAAGTTAGAGTTTAGACAGGAAGAGGCTGCAAACTGCCACAATGAGAGCAACTCCTTACAGCTGTCAGGAAATAGCTGCTTAAAGAACCCAGGGCAGAAGCACTTCCTGGGGAATGAATTCCAGCCTGGGAGGGGAAAATATACACAGAGTAAGTGTTTGGTGGCCTGTGTCTGCTTCTCCGCCTCAGGCCAGCCAGGCCTGTTGCACACATGCTGGACTAGAGGAAGGGAAACTTAGCCTAGCATGGGTGGGTGGTCTTGGTCATCAGTGAGTGTACTGGTAAAGAACACTCCCTCCAGGACAGCTTTAGAGCACTGGTTCAGTTTTATGTGTGTGGGGGGGAGGGGATGGAGTGGGCGGAGGGGGTGGGGAACAGTGTCTATTTAAATGCTTGAAGGTTGACTAATGGCTATCAGGGTGACTGTACAACATTGGTGAGGGCCAAGATGCTAGGCATGCCTCATTTGTATGTGGAGGAATTCCAGATGCTGCTGGACATGACTTTATAAGGAGAAAGGAAGTTTTACCTGCCTACTGGCTACTTGACCTTCTCTGATGAGACAAGGGTAGGGGGTCATAGAACTTGCAGGCCCATGGCAAGGGGAGAGTGATCCTACTCCTGGCAATCTCAGAACGAGCATTCCAGGTTTGAATAGGCCTGGACTCCACTCTTGCTCCAGGCTTATTCCTCCCAGCCTCAGGGATCCCTCTTCCAACAAGGGTTTAAAGCAAATAAGAACTAGTTCACCCTCTCCCTGGCAGAGGAACCCTTCAGAGACCTTTCACATGGAATGGTTCGCTTAACAATGCAGCAAAAGTCAAGGCTGAGGTTTCAAAGACAACGTTTAGACTATGCTTTTAAAAACAAAATGAAAGGAGAGAGACAGGCAGAAACAGACAGAGACAGAGAGACAAAGAAAGACAGAGACAGAGAGAAACAGTGACAGACAGAGAAACAGAGAGGGGAGAGACATTCTGAGTGTACACTGGAGTCTTTGCTTCTATAAATCAGGTATGTGACCAAGTCCTCTCCAGGATATAGGAATACAGCAGTCAATGTTAGCAAATATGCCAACACACACACACACACACACACACACACACACACACACACACTGGCAAGAATGGATTCTTTTGAGAAAAACTGCTAAAGTTTTTCCAAGCTTTTCTCTGTTAATTCAAACTTACTACTCATAAGCTTTTCCACCCATGCAAACACCCCAAACCCAAGCATACTTTACTCCATCAGCCTGAGCAACTTGCTCTGATAATCCAAAGTAGCCTCGTTCTCAAGGACAGAAATCATTTGAACTATTTCCAGAATATTACAAGACAAAACCAAGGCACTTCTGATGTTTAGTTTATGTATTTACTGTATAAGAAACTTACTTATATGTTCTTGTGTAAATATAATAACTATTTCCCTCTAATCTCTAGCAAACATCTCTTCTTATTGTGTTGTGTATTATAGTCCATGTTCTTATGTTTTTATTTCTGTAATAAATACTTCAAAATGAAATTATAAATAAAAAGTACATACACACAAATGCAAACCCACCCTTCATTACCTGCTCTGATTACATCTGCAGGCTGGGATTGGGTTAGATGTTAGTATTCAAAGTGTGTGATTTAATTTCAATTGACCTAGTTATAGCTTGTTTGGAGAAAGTAATTTAGTTTCTTATAGTTTATGATATGTAATATCTATTAGTATAAATATATATGTGTAATATAGAGTATATAATGGTTTCTATTTTAGTTTATATATTTAACGTACAGTTCTGGCTTGCTCAACTAAACATACAAAACTCAGTCGGAACAGTAAGAAAGTGTTGTTTTGTTTTGTTTTCTATTAAAGGTAGCTAGCCCAGCAAGGATTTCCTAGACCTTCCTTCCTCTTCTTCTTTGGGCTGATTACTATTCACATAAGATTATGAAGTCAAGCTCCCATCTATAGGATGAAACATAGTTGCCACTAAATCAGGAACAAAAGGTGGAAGTCATCTCGGACCCAGCATGCTTGCTAGCCTGGTTTGGGCTCTGGTGCACCTTTTCTTCAGAGAGGAAGTGTGCCCAGCTGTTTTCACTTCTCTCCATGCTACTGTGTGAGACAGTGAGATGTTTGTTTCTAACAAGATCAGTCAAGCTTTATATGTAACACAGGCAATGTCTTTCCTTTGCCTGTTCATTCTTGTACTTTACTAGTTCAGTTCAAAGAATCAAGATGTTAACATTTAACCCTTGTTCCTCTATCTGAGCCTGTTGTAGGGAAAATGGTAAGCAGCTACCCAAGAAGATTTACACAGTACATATAAGGTATTGTCTTGGTTTTATGATTTTTAAAATAAAATAGGTACACCTTACAGTTTAATGGCGATGAGAAGGTGAAAGATTAGTTCAGTTCTTGGAGAAATTTCTGCATTCCTGAAATTACAGGGAAGGTGTTTGTGGACGGTGGTGCTGTTTTCACGGTACAGCACACTTTCTAACACAGTGCCTGCCTGGGAACAGAGCTGGCAGAGGTCGCAGCATAGGCAAGGTTCTTTATAAACAGGCTGGATACAAAAGATGCTGAGGCAGTGCCACATGCTCATGGACAGCTATCTTCTGAACCTTACCATAATGTTATTTCTAAGCATGCCAAAAGGATGGAATTTCCATAAGCTCAAGGAACTACAACCATATTATTTGTGATTATCCCCACCTCCATGTCAGTTTTGAGATTTTATAACATTGAATATATTTTCATGAGAATTAAACAACATATTGGAAGCTTATATATCTTATCTTTTGTCCTCTACCTAAATCCTAAACAGTATTCAAATCAACCATTAATCCATAATTTGCTCTGGGCAAATCAAAGACCCCTTGATTCTGTAACCTAGCATATAGCATTGTCTTTATTAAAATCAATTCCTATTTATGTAAGTTTAGTTTTAAAGTAACCCTAAAATAAAAATTAAAAATGTGCCAAATTATAGTACAAGTAGTTTCATCAAATAATTCAATTTGCATATTCTCATTGGTATTGATTTTTCCATTGAAAAACAGAAATAAATGAAAGAAAAATAAAAATCCAAATGTGTCTCTATGTCTGTGGTTCAAGGATCTATCCTAATTGGATCCACTCAGTTACTGTGTTTCAGACAAGACACATACCTGAAATGTTCAGGGGCAGCTCAGGCTGGCTTTTACAGATAATCTCAAAAAACTGTCGCTTGCCAAGTAAATTAAAGTGATTCATCAATGTCACTACTGTCTCGAAAACACAAGCATGATGACCAGAGGTGGATACAGAGCACAAAAAAATGGGCCACATTGCCATTTTTTCTGAGGCAGGATATACACTTCAAAATGGTGACGTCTATCAGATCCAATTTTTGTTTCAATGTTAGATATGTTTGTTATTAAAAGATCTAAGAATGATAGCTAAAGTCACAGAAAAAGAAAACCACACTAGGTATCCTTAAAGAAAACCATATTAAATATCCTTAATCATTATCTACATTCCCCTCAAAGTAAAGAGCAAGGTAATAAATATGCAATGTGACACACATCCCTTTGTAGAAAAACATCAAGTTGCATGGGCTCCAGTCAGAAAAATATCCTCCTGGGAGAATGAGGCTCCTATCAGTTCCACTGTGCAGGCATTTGACGGAAGCGCTACACTGGTTGTTCTGGCTACTCCTCGGTTGTAACAATCCACCTTGACCCAAAGCAGCTTGAGGGGGAAGAGGTTATCAGGCTCACAGGTTACAGTTCATCGTCAAAGAGCTTAAGGCAGACCTGGAGGCAGGAACTGAAGCAGAAGCTGCTTCCTGATTTGCTCTCTCTGGCTTACTCAGCTACTCTTATACAGGACAATCCCTCCTGCACCAATTAGTAATTAAGAAAATGCCCCCAAAGCTTGGTGGTGGTGGCGCATGCCTTTAATCCTAGCACTTGGGAGGCAGATGCAGGTGGATTTCTGAGTTGGAGGCCAGTGAGTGGAGACTCACTCAGTCTACAGAGTGAGTTCCAGGACAGCCAGGGCTACACAGAGAAATCCTGTCTCAGAAAACCAAAAAAAGAAAAAAGAAAAAAAGGAAAGAAAGAGAGAGAGAGAGAGAGAGAGAGAGAGAGAGAGAGAGAGAGAGAGAGAAAATGCCCCTAAAGAAGTGTCCCAATCTGATAAAGCCAGTTTTTCAATTTTCATATATATGGTATATATATGTGCTCTTATATTAGAGTCATTTATTGTATCTGTGTACATGCTTTGCTTATGTGTTTCTATGTGCACCATGTGGTTGCTTGGTTCAAGGAGGCCAGAAAAGACCATTAGGACTTCGGGAACTAGAGTTTGTTTCTATAGAGTTTGTGTATAACCATCTATACAGGTGCTGGGAACTGAACCCAGGGCCTCTGAAAGCAACAAGTGTTCTTAACTGCTGCCCCCAAACTAATCTGTTTTTACCATACTTGTATCTGTCAGGTATTTTCATTAGTGTCATTTTAAATTATATTTTGTTTTGTTTTGTGTATATTAAGCTC
>JADRCD010222450.1:19099-41628 GCA_019843815.1 Montemys delectorum | reverse complement strand
AAAACAAAACAAAAAAAACTAGAGCCCAGCCTTACCTGCTCTGGAAGGTCCCACTGTAGGCGCTGGGGCTGTGGCAGGGTAGGGTCAGGGTGCCCCTTACAGTGGCCATCTGTGGCATAGCCCAACTGGAAGCACTCTGTGGCCAGGGTGAACTGGGGACAAAAGTGTCATTTACTTCCCCTTCTGGACTGAAGCCACTGTGGAGACAGCAGCCCCCAGACCTCAATGTTGTGGGATGTTTTAGGTTCCTACTGCGCAGGCACCTGCTGCTTAGCCTTCTGGGCTCACATTTCTACCTCTCTCAGCTGCCCTCTAAACCATTTTGGTTTCATTCTGAAGCAGGGTCTGATGTAGCCTAGGTTAGCCTGGAATTTACTGTGTAGTTGAGGATTCTGAACTTCCGATCTTCCCGCCTCCACCTCCTGTGTGCCCGTACAGCAGGCAGCAGCGCCTCAGCCATCTTACATGCTACTGGGGACAGAATCCAGTGGGGACAGAACCTAGGACTTCACAAGAAGTCCGCCAGTTGAGTCCAGAGCCAGCTTCGTTTCCCTTTGTAACAGACTGGCCTTGTAGCCCAGGCTGGCCTCAAACTCCTACTTCCCAAGTATTTGGATTACAGATGTGTGTGCTGTATCGTTCTGTTTATGTGCACGAGTGAGCATGTGTGCTGTAGCCTCCTGTGGGCATGTATGTATGTATGTGTGTCTGTCTGTCTGTCTGTCTCTCTCTCTCTTTGCATGTGCATCGGTAGGGAGGTGTAACAAGCTCTAGGTTCACTGTGCCTTCTTTCTGTGTGACCTTCAAAAGTCACTTTCCTATCTCTCAGCCTCAGTGGCACACCCACCTCAGGCAAGTCATCGTGGCAAGCCCCATTCTCTGCTGGGCCCTTCTCTGAGTCTGTATGTCTCTATTCTAAGGTCCTTCAGGGTTAGCCTTTGACAGGGTACCTTAGGAACGCACCTCCCACAAATGTCCTGAGATAGGGCAGTCGCCCCATGAGTGTTCCGCGCTGAAGCCCAGCTTCCCATTGGAGAAGACGATGAGGGTGAAGGATTTGTCAAACCAGCTGCAGAAAGAGTTTGGATGGGTCACCAAAGAGCCAGGGAGGAGAATGTGAGCACGTGAGCACCCATAGGACTTCTGGGGTGGGGGTATGCTTCAGGGTGAGGAGGGGGCAGGGGAATCAGCAGAGGCACCAGCCCAAGGGGCCTCTGGGAACGCTGCTGATCCCCAGGGGTGATTTCAGACAGTCTCCACAGGGGTGTCAGATTTAGGGAACTGCTTTTTGGTTTTATTTTTCTAGAAAGTCAGCTCTGGAGGTGCTGGGAAGGGACTCTTAATCTTGGGTCTGTTGTTATGGTTAAATAATCATCCATGAAGAGACCACATTCCCTTAACTGACCGCGTTTCAATGGAAAAGTTGATCTCATGAGCAGTAACTAGCAATAACCTAGAAGTCCAAAGGTAGAGTATCAGTTAGCTAAGCCCTGCTCTGCTCAGGCTATAGAATACTATACAGCTGCTAAAGCTGAACGGGGCACATCTATATTTACTGACCTAAGATGAGTATCAAGTTATGAGAGTCCGGGGTCTTGAGCAGATTGGTTCTCTGGGTTAGAGGTCCCTTATTTCTACTGAACTGTTTTGGGGGTTGTAAGACATAAGTGACCCCGGGGGCCTGGCTGCTGAGGCGTGGGGCCTGGCTGCTGAGGCGTGGGGCCTGGCTGCTTCCATAAGCCCTGTAGGTAGTATTGTAGGGGTTAGACTCACCGGTCATGACCTTGGCCAGCCAGCAGAGTGTGGGCATAGGCATCCAGGGAAGCTGCAGGGTCCTCTCTGGTCAGTCCCGCAGGCTCAGAATCGAGGGACACAAAGAAGGCAGCCCCTTCCACAGCCTCCAGGGCAGTGGCTGCATGGGTCTTCACTGACTCCCGCACCTGGGCCCACATACTCCTGTCCGAGTGGGATGGGCCTGAGCCCAGCTGGCCCTCTACCCTGCCCAGCCTGTTCCCTGGAGCCCAGCCTGCCCCTTTGCAACCACGGGTTATATCTTTCCTCACCTGGGAGCAGCAGTCAAAGCAGCTAGATGTTCCTCAAAGGGACAGGCTGGGGAGGGGTCATCCAGGATGTCCTGGAACTGCTGTTCCAGGGCCCGTGGGGACAGCAGGCCATTGGAAGAGTGGGTCCCTACACGGAAGAATCTGCCCCGGTGGAAGACAGCCACATGTCGGCTGTCTTGAAGGTGATGAAGGTAGTCTGGAGGAGTGGGAGGGGGAGGTGGGGGGAGGAACATGAGGGTGGGAGGAGGCTACATAAGAACCACCCCACTTACTAATCATGTTCTCTGCCCCTTGGGCTATGTTTTTATTATTTTCAAAAGTTGTGTAGTAGTCCATAGCCTGAGAATAGTCCAAGATAGTTTCAATTTTGATATATAGAGCAGAGGATGACTTTGAACTCTGGCCTCTACCTTCCCCATGCTGGGTGACAGGTGTAAGTCACCATGCCTCATTTGTAACAGAGGGCCTCTTGCATGCTAGGCAGGAAGTCTGCACAGGGCCAGAGAGGTGGCTCCGTGTGTCCTGAGGGTCCGGATGGCTGCTCAGAGCCATCTGTAACTCCAGTCCCAGATCTGATGCCCTGTCCGGGTCTTGACAGGCACTGCATGCACGTGGTGCACAGACATCCATGCTCTCAGACACATAAAATGAAATTTAATAAAGGAAAGAGAGGTCCGGGCTGGAGAGGTGGCTCAGAGGCTAACAGCACTGTGGCTCTGGCAGAGAATCTGGGTCCAATTCCTGGCACCTACATGGCATCCCACAACCAGCTCTAACTCCAGTTCCGAGGAGTCTGACATGGTCTTCAGCCCTCCAAAGGCACCAGACACACAGGTGGTGCACACAAATACACACAGGCAAGACACTCATCCACATGGAATAAAATAAATAAACTAAAATTAAGAAGGAGAGGAGGAGGAGGAGGAGGAGGAGGAGGAGGAGGAGGAGGAGGAAGACGACGAAGAAACTGCCAGGAGATAGTGGCACACGCCTTTAATCCCAGCACTCGGGAGGCAGAGGCAGGTGGATTTCTGAATTCGAGGCCAGCCTGGTCTACAGAGTGAGCTCCAGGATAGCCAGGGTTACACAGAGAAAACCTGTCTTGAAAACAACCCCTCCCCTGCCCCCACAAAACCCCAATCAACCAAACAGAAAGGTCATGAGCTTAAGAGGGATGGAGTTGAGGACATGGGGGGTAGGAGGCGAGTTGAGGAAGGAGCCTGAGGAGGGCAATGAAGTAACTTTTTGTTTTTAAAAATTGCAAAAAAAATATTGGGCTGGAGAGATGGCTCAGTGGTTAGGAGCACTGACTGCTCTTCCAGAGGTCCTGAGTTCAACCATCTATTAATAAGATCGGTTGCCCTCTTCTGGTGTGTCTGAAGGCGCTACGGTGTACTCATAAAATGAGAGACTTCCTGGCTTGCTCCACCTTAAGCTATCTTTAATTTTACACCACCTCAGGTACCAGTGTTACTCCATTTCACTGTTGAGGAAGCCAAGGTTCAGAGGGGACAACGATTTCCTGAGGCAACATAGGGAGCAATATAATGGGGATAGACACCCACACAGGCTGGCTAGAGTCCTGCTCTGAGCCTCTGCCCCTGTTGCAGGCAGGGACAAGGGCTGAGTAGGGGGTTGTCCTCACCTTTTTCCACCCCTGGAATCCGTGTAGTGTTGAACATCCTCTCATACTGGGCACAACACAAGGGCCGCATCCCCATCAGCAATGTCTGCAGGGGGCCAAGGGCTTCTGAGCCAGGCTGGGCCCTCTGTGGCTCCCTGAGCCTCCATCCCCAATCCATAGGACCTGCCTTACCGGTGAGATCTCCTGCCGGTTCAGAAGGTGACGATACAGGAGCAGGGTATGCACAGCATTGCCCGCTCGGGCTGCCTGCAGCGGTGTGGGGGTGACGTACAGAAAATCCTGCTTGGTGGCAAAGGGAGGGAACACAAAATGCACTGAGGCCACGCTTGTCCCTGATGGGGGCCCCAGACAGCGCTCTGCACTTAGGTCATGGATCACCAAGGCGTGAGGCCCCTGCCACCCGCTGCCTGCCTCTCCCTCCTCACCATCATGTAGTAGGTGCTATTAATCAGTGAGCCTCGAGAGCGCAGGTACACAAACTCTTCCCACCAGTCGCTGACCTGGGAGGAGAATCAGAGATGCTCAGCTAGGGTGGCTGAGACCAGGAGGGAGAGGGATGGTGTGACTAGGGAGCCCACAGGCTTTCCTGTGCCACATGGGCAGAAAGAATCTCGGGGAGGGGTAGGGGGAAGAGAAATTGGTTATGGCTAACAACCAGCAATAGCCGGGCAGCAGTGGTGCACGCCTTTAATACCAGCACTTGGGAGGTAGAGGCAGGAGGATTTCTGAGTTCGAGGCCAGCCTGGTCTACAGAGTGAGTTCCAGGACAGTCAGGGCTACTTACACAAAGAAACCCTGTCTCGAAAAACCAAAAGAAAAAAAAAAAAAAAAAAAAAAAAAAGCAAACAAATGAGGTATGAGGTGAGATGGCTCAGTGGGTAAGAGCACTGTCTACTCTTCTGAAGGTCATGAGTTCAAATCCCAGCAACCACATGGTAGCTCACAACCACTCATAAAGAAATCTGGTGCCCTCTTCTGGTGCCTCTGAAGACAGCTACAGTGTACTCATTTATAATAATAAATAAATCTTTAAAAAAAAAAACAACCAGCAATAACCTATAAGTCCACAGATGTGAATGATTAGTTCATTAAAACCCCCAAGTTATGGAATACTATACAACCATTAACGAGAGTAAAGGCACAGGGGAGATGGTGCCGTTGGCAAGTGCTTGCCTTGCACGCATGAGAAGCCCAGTCAGAGCCTCAGAGCCCACAGAAAAGCCAGGTGATGTGGTTCACACTTATAATCTCATTGCTAGAGTAGTAGAGACAGAATTGCTGGGGCCTGCTGGCCAGACGCTCTAGCCCAATCAGCAGACCCCCCACATCCCAATGAGGGGCCCTGTTTGAAAAACAAGATGGAGCTGGGGAGATGGCTCAGGAGTTAAGAGCACTGGCTGCTCTTGTAGAGGACTGGGATTTGGTTCTCAACATGCACATGGCAGCTCACAACTGCCTAGAACTCCAGCTCCAGGGGATCTGACCCTCCACCCTTTTCAGACCTCCATGAGTAATGTATGTATGTAACACAGCCACACATACAAACATGCAAACGCCCATAGACAGAGAGTAAAATCTGAAGAAAAAAACTTCAAACAAACAAACAAAATACAACTGTATGGTGCCCCAAGGAGTGACAGCTGAGGTGGACCTCTGGACTGCACACTCATGCACACACACACACACACACACAAAAGAGTCAGGTACACGTCTCTCCACACAATGTGCATCAGCACACAGTTTTGAGGGCTCTGGATAGCTCTTATTTGGTGGAGTGCTTGCCTACCACATACCGGGGGCACTGTCCCTGTTGCTTCCAACTGGGCCATACCCAAGTCTTCTTGCATATACTTTAAAAAAAAAAAATCAAGATTTCTTTATGTGCTTGGGTGTTTTTCATGCATAACTGTCTGTGTACCAACAGCACCCTGCAGTCAGAAGAAGGAATCAGATCCTTTGGAACTGGAGTCACAGAGGCTTCTGAACCACCATGTGGGTACTGGAAATAGAACCCAGGTCCCCTGTAAGAGTAACAAGTGCTCTTAACCATTGAGCCATCTCTCTAGTCCCTGTATATTGTATATACTTTTTATGTTTTGTTTTGTCTTGTTTTGTTTTTTGAGACAGGGTTTCTCTGTGTAGCCCTGACTGTCCTGGAACTTACTCTGTAGACCAGGCTGGCCTCGAACTCAGAAATCCGCCTGCCTCTGCCTCCCAAGTGCTGGGATTAAAGGTGTGCATGACAACTGCCCAGTCCTGTATATACTTTTAAAGTGTAGAATCTGGCCTAAGAATATGAAGAAAAAAGGAGTAAAAGTAGACGACTAAGGTTTGGTTTTCTCTAGCCTCTGCAGACACTTAACATTAATTGTTGACCCCATTGCCCCCAGGGACAGTGCTCTACCTCAGACCCTCTTTCCTTCTCTTGCCTCTGTCTCCCTAGTGTCCAGATTAAAAACAGGAACCACCAGCCCCAGGCAAGCCCAATGCTTGGATTAACTCAAACGTTTGTTAGGTAGCTATTCTCCTCAGCTTTCTCTCCAACCTCCAATCTCCAGGCCTTCCTACACACCCTGTCCTGTTCTAAATCTTTCCAGCTCCCTAGTACATTCCTGAGAAAACCTATCACTCTAGGCTCCCCATCCTTGTTTGCACACCCGTGTTCTGACCAAAGTGAAGCCCCTTTCCATACTCGTTTACATCAGCCTCTTCCACTTCTCTCAAGTCCTGCTAACAACTGGACTTCGGTTCGCTGTCAGGCTCTCTGTCCACCACTGAGATATTTATAGCTCCATCTTTCTTCTTCACCACCTCTCAGATGCCCGTTGCCTGTTAACCGTCTTCAGTTTCCTACATTAGCCATGGCTGGCATTCTTGATTCGTGTGGCTCATTCTGCGCCTCAGTTTCCCAAGGAGCTCAACTCAAAGTGCGGCCACGGGCCTAGCTCCCAAACTAGCTAACCATCTATCTAGGAAACTGTCTGGGAGCTGGAATTGGTGGACAGATTCATGTTGGAATCCTGGTCCTAACACAAGTAGTAGGACTCAAACTCAGATGGAGGATCCTGAAGTAATTCCAATGTAGTGGACAACAGGGAGGGGCTGAGCACGGAGGCGGGACTTAGGGACGCATGGTTAGGGCGGGCCAATCACCACAGGGCGGGTGGGCCAATCACTGCAGGGCCGGGCTGAGCCCCGGAACTCACGTAGTTGGAAGAACACCAGGACTTGAGTTGCAAATAGAGCTGTAGTCGTGGTGCCTGCAACCTCAGGAAGTCGTTTGCCAGCGCCGTAACGCGGTCGAAAGCGTCGTCTCCGAGCACAGGGCGCACAGACTCTAGGTACTACAGGCAAATGAGGATCGGAGGAGCGTCAGGGCCCCGCCGCCTGCCCGAGACCGCCCCACCCCAGGACACTCCCACCTTGTGCACGGTCTCCTGCACTATTGGCACCGGCTGCCGCGGGAGCGCACGTTGGAAGCTGAAGAGCCTCGGGTGCCTCCCGGAAAAGATTCTAACCAATGCCTGCGGGACAGAGGAGAGGACCCAGTTGGGGCAAGGAGGAGGGAGGATGAAGATGATGTAGGGAGAGGGAGTAAGGAAATGAAGAGGGAAGGATGGAGGAGAGATGATGGGGCAGAGAGGAAGGAGGTGATTGAGGAGAGAGGGAAAATGATGGAGAAGATGATGGAGGCGGGGGGGAGAGGGAAGATGGAGATAATGAAGGGAGAGAGAGACAGAGTGAAGAACGGGATGAGAGGACAGAGGTGATGGGGAGGAGAGAGAGGACAGGAATGATGCTGACCCAGAGGACAGAGATAATGTACGATGAATGGAGGGGGTACGATGGATAGAGATAGTGAGAGGGGGTATAGCATGAAAAGAGGGAGACAACTGAGGTCAAAGCGGGAGCCAAAGACCCAGAGAGGACGGGTGGAGGTGGGGGATGGACCTAGACCCAAAAATAGACAGCCACGAATTGGTTCTAAGAGTCTAGATCCTCACATACCAGCCAGGTCTTCGTGGGTGAGGACATGGTGCCATGAGGCTCCAGAAGCCAGCCATGGTGGGACAGAAGGAGCCTCAGCGCCACGTGAAGTGTGAAGATCAGGGCTCCCCACAAACACGAGGCAAACACTGCTGCTGCCAGGAGCCCCTGGAGCTGATAGTGCTGTCCGCCCCTGGGAGAGAAATGAATAAAGGGGTGCCCCTGAAGCTCTTCAGGGGACCGAGCCTGCAGGAGGGCATTGGAGACAATCACATTTGACAGACATATTTATTTACCTTATAAAATGGGTATGTCTCTCTGTTCCCCATGACTATGCTTGGGGAGGCACCAAGCTTCTAAAATCACTCTCCTGGGACCAGGGAGTACACCAGGGTAGAGTGCTTGCCTAGCATTCGAATGCCCTGGGTTCAATGAATAAGCTGATGTGCTGGCACACTCCTACAGTCCCAGCCCTGGGGAAGCAGGAAGATGAGTTAAAGTCCATCCTCGGCTACATTGTGAAATGGAGGATAGCCTAGGTTACAAGAAACCCTGCCATAAAGAAATAAATACAGCCAGGCAATGGTGGTGCATGCCTTTAATCCCAGCACTTGGGAGGCAGAGGCAGGTAGATTTCTGAGTTCGAGGCCAGTTTGGTCTACAGAATGAGTTCCAGGACGGCCAGGGCTACCCAGAGAAACCCTGTCTGGAAAAACAAAACAAAAGAAAAAAGAAATAAATACCTAGATTCATGAGTTTTAGGCAGGGGTGGAAATCGTGTAATTTAGCACTTCTGAGGCTGAAGCAGGGACTTATGGGAGTTCCAGGTCAGCCTGAGATACAGAGTGATTGATATCCTATCTTTAAAAAAAAAAAGCTGGGCAGTGGGTAGTGGTGACACATGTCTCTAATCCCAGCACTCAGGAGTTAGAGACAAATTCTGTGAGTTTGAAGCTAGCCTGCTCTACAGAGTTCTAGGACAGCAAGGGCTTCACAAAGAAATCTTGTCTCATCCGGCAGTGGTGGTGCACACCTTTAATCCCAGCACTTGGGAAGCAGAGGCAGGAGGATTTCTGAGTTCGAGGCCAGCCTGGTCTACAGAATGAGTTCCAAGACAGCCAGGGCTACCCAGAGAAACCCTGTCTGGAAAAACAAAACAAAAAACAAACAGAAACCTTGTCTCGAAAAATGAAAAAATAAATAAGAATAAATAATAAGGGGCTGGAGAGATGGCTTAGCGGTTAAGAGCACTGACTGCTTTTCCAGAGGTCCTGAGTTCAATTCCCAGCAACCACATGGTGGCTCACAACCATCTATAATGGGATCCGATGCCTTCTTCTGGTGTGTCTGAAGACAGCTACAGCGTATTTATAAGCATAAAATAAATAAATCTTTTTTTTTTTTTTTTTTTTTGATTTTTCAAGACAGGGTTTCTCTGTGTAGCCCTGGCTGTCCTGGAACTCACTCTGTAGACCAGGCTGACCTCAAACTCAGAAATCTGCCTGCCTCTGCCTCCCAAGTGCTGGGATCAAAGGCGTGCACCACCACCACCCGGCAAATAAATAAATCTTTAAAAAAAGAATAAATAATAAATAAGCAGAGTGGGAAACCAATGAATGCAATGTGGTGGAGGAAGCCCAGAGCTTAACCCTGTGGCAACCCCTCCCCATGGGCTCCAGGTTTCAGACTTGGATACATCACTGCAGCTCCTCCATAGGATACCCTTCTCCAGACTGGATCATAAATATGCCTAATCATGATCCATGTCTAATTGGGGCTCTGCCTTGTTCAGAAAATCTACCTCTTTCCAAGGAAGACTGACCCACCTCCCAGAACTCAGCATACCTATCCCTGCCTGGTTTCCAGGCCCTTCCTAAAGGAGGTAATGTTTGTTTTGGTTGTTTGGCATGAGATGGGATCTTGGTTTATATTCCAGGATGGCTTCATACTCACAAATCTCTGCCTGGGTCTCCCAAATGCTGGGGTTATAGGCATGTACCTGGCTGGTGACATTTCTTTTGGTTTTGGTGTGTGTGTGTGTGTGTGTGTGTGTGTGTGTGTTGAGAAAGGATCTTCCCGTGTAACCCCTGCCTCTGCTGGGTTAACACTTACTAGGTGAGCCACCATTCCTAACACTGACTCAGTATACAATATGGCAATCCTGAAAAACCAATGTGGCACCAGAGGGAGGTGGATCTCTGTGAGTCCAAGGCTATCCTGCTCTCTACATAACAAGTTTCAGGACAGCTAGGACTACATATATTAAGAGACTCCATCTCAAACAAAACAAAACATACAATAACAAAAAACAAAAGCAAAAACAACCCCCCCAAAAAAACAAAAAACAAAAAAGAAACTGGACAGTGGTGGCACACGCCTTTCCTTTACTCCCAGCACTTGGGAGGCATAAAGATCTCTGAGTTTGAGGCCAGCCTTGTCTATAGAGTGAGTTCCAGGACATACAAAGCTACACTGGGAAACCCTGTCTAAAAAAATCCAAAATAGATAAATAAAGCTATGAAGTGAAAGAAATGAAGCCCCCCCTCCTTTTTGGCTGTACCTCTATTAACAGTCATAAAATAAGCTCCAGAAATTACTTTGTTTGTTTGTTTGTTTGTTTGTTTGTTTGAGTCAGGGTTTCTCTGAGTAACATCCATGGCTGTCCTGGAACTCACTGTAGACCATCTCCTCCTGCCTCTGTCTCCGCAGGGCTGGGATTCCAGGCCGATGCACCACCACATCCAGAAATTATATTTCTTTGACAAGCAAAGCACACAAGAGTGCCTTTGTTGGGGGTTAGGGCAGTGATAGAGTGAAAAGGAAGGTTCTCACCAGTCTGGCAGCGACTCTTTAATCTTCTCCATCAGTCCTAGGGAAGGGTCCAGCTGGAGGAGGCAAGCAAGCTGGATCGTACTGAAGAGGAAGAGCCAGCTGAAGGGGGTTGCCGGGACCACCCCAGCAAGAAAGTCCTTCTGTGGTGAGAAAAGGACCTCTTCAGGCACGTGCCCTCTGAGGACACGCTCGGCGTCACCCTCAGTAGCTCACAGGGTCTTGGATGTGGGCAGAGCTCAGGATTCCTTTTACTCAATGTATTTAGTAAGGAGTTGGGAGCATGGCATAGCCTTTGCCTACTACTCCCCAATAAGGGGCTAAGGCTGGGAGAGAGTCTCTTCCTAGAATCCACCATGAGGGGTTAGTGGAGGCATGGCTTGGTGGTAGGGAACTCTCCTGGAATCTACCAGCAAGGGGGTGAGAGTGTCACTCAAGCTATCCTAGATTGTTCAAAACCCTGGGCTCTGAACCTTAAGTCAGTCAGTAAACAAATAAGTAAATAAATCCAAAATAAGGGGATGATACTGAAGTTGTCGGGGGAGGAGCAACATGGGGAGGGCAGCAAGGGTGAGTGAAGTGAGTCAGGATGCTGAGCGGGGTAGAGCATACCAGAGGAAACCATAGTTAACAGTGGCCTGGGACTGGACACCCAGGTCTTCAGAAGAGGTTTCAGGAACCCCAGAAGCAGGTACCTGGATCCCCAGAAGGAAACCAGCCCATAGCTCTCCTCACCCAGACACGCCAGAGATGTCTTTTCCAGGAGCACAGGGCAGAGAGGCAAATCTCCTGCCACACTGTGGAGCTGAGCTCTACTTCTGCCCCGTCAGAACTCAGTGAAGACAGCAAGCTCGAGGCCTGGTGTGCCTCAGCCATGTTCCCTGGGCTCCCTAGGAGGAAGACAGAGAGTCATTCTCCAGGACCTCAGTGCCTCCTCCCCCAGATCCAGGACCCCAGAACTTGGCCCTTTTCCCTCAGACCCACCGCTGCAGACTTTGCCTCTACCCTCAGGTGTGTGTGTGGGGTGGAGGATTCCAGCCCCCAGCCCACTCTCTGAGACCCTGCCCCTTCCTCCCCACTGCAGGACTACAGAACTCAGCGTACTCTGCTCTAAGAACCTGAGGGGTGCTGCAGTTCACAGTTGGAGAGGGCTTTGGACAGGAGTTCATTTAATTGGGGATCTCTGAAAGTATAAAGGCTGGAGAGCAACCTTGAGACCTGTATTACTGAGAATTCAGTGCTCAATATTCGGGGTGGGGGGGAGGGAAATTGATGCAGGACCAGTGGTTCAAATAAAACTAACTAGTTTTTCGTTTCTTTTTTCGTACTAGTTTTTAGACCCATAGGGAAATGAACATTTGCCGACGGTGGCACTGTTCATTTCCAATTGCAAGGCTGACACCTATGGATTCCCTTCCACCATGGATGGGGTCTGGAGAGGGATGAAAGAGGAAGCACCCTACTGCGCATGCCCGGCATCGAGGGATGCTGGTGACTAGCGGAGGCATGTTCAGGACAAGTGATGGAGAAGCCCTACTCGCCTGCCCCAACACAAGGTCCATAGCCCCTCCAGTACCTGGTACTAGTACTTACACTGGTCAGAGGTCAGCAGCTGCGGTTCCTGGGGCCAATTCCATATACACCTTTCCCCAGTCTGAGTCCAGTACCCAGTTTCTCTTGTACATACATTCAGTCCCCGTGTAATGAGTCCACGAACTGATCAACCGTCTTTGGCTGTTCTCCTGAAACCCAGAGCCACCTCGCGGGCGCCTCCTCCCTCCCAGAACAGGGTGCTGAGGCTCTAGGTTTTATCCCCGCCTCCTCCGATCCCTCCGCGTTCCGTCCCTGCCCCCTTTCCAATCCCTCCGCATTCTCTCCCCGCCCCTCGGAGTCCTAGCGTCCAACCCTCTTACACCAAGTCTGTTTCCCCCCCCCCCCCCCTTTTCTTTTTTCAGTTTGTTCAAGAAACTAGTCTTGGCCTCCCTCCCTGCCCTCTTTTAGGTACCGCATCATGTCATGCATGTCGCCGTATATCTGCTGGAGCACTAATATCTTAGATACTTCTCAGGCTGACCCATCATTACCATCCACAGCAGGCATACAGACACGTGAAATAGGCGCCACTGGCGACTAGATTCCAGCTAGACAACCAGAGGGACGGTGCAAGATGGGCATACATACACATAGACTTCACAGTTTGCTTTATTCCACTCCGGGGTTTCATATTCTGTCCACGATGGAGCTGGTGTATTGTTACCCAGCAAGGGCTGTTAACATTCAGGTCTCTTCACTGAAGGTGGGGATCTGTGAAGGTCATGCTTCCCTAGCAGTAGGAGGTGGCAGGGTCAGGAGAGCTAGTGCTTGGAACAACAGGGAGCTAGCTGGTGTGGTGGAAGAACCAACGCATCAGGCACAGGGTGGGTGGGAAGCCAGACCAAACAGGCTTCTTTCTTTTTTCCCCGAGGCAGGGTTTCTCTGTATAGCTCTGGCTGTCCTGGAACTCACTTTGTAGACCAGACTGGCCTCGAACTCAGAAACCCACCTACCTGTTTCCCAGGGATTAAAGGCATGCGCTACCACCGCCCGCCTCCAAACAGGTTTCTTGTCCAAGGGCATTTTAGAGCTCAGGTCTGCTCAGTGAGCTTTCTGACTAGGATTACCCACTCCCACTTGGCCACAGGATCCCAATTCCCACCTGTTCCCAGGCCAGAGTGACCCAGCTTCCATAAACACTGGTAGACCAAAATACTGGCCTTGCCCTTATTCTGCAGGACAGGTGAGTGGAGGGGCCTGGGGCCACTGGAATGGAACTAGCTTACTTAGAAACAGCATAGGATAAGAGCACTGCAGGTTTTGATCTCAAGTGTCCGCAACCATGATTGGCTTAATAGTGGGATCTGATGCCCTCTGCTGGTGTGCAGGCACACATACAAAGTATTCATATATAAAGAAATAAAACCTTAAAAATACTTAGCTGAGCAGTGCTGGTGCACGCCTTTAACTCCATCACTGCTCTTTCTGTTTTCTGGGAGGTTGAGAGGAGGTTCAAGACAGTGTTTCTTTGTGTAGCCTTGGTAGTCCTAGAACTCTTTATGGTCCAGGATAGGTAGAAAGAGCAGAAAGGCAGGTGGACCTTTGTCGGAGGCCAGCCTGGACCATAAAGCAAGTTTCAGGGCAGCAAGAGCTAGAGAAATGCTGTCTTGAAAAATCAAAACCACACAAATACAAATGGCATGGGACCACGGTGCAGGCCTTTAGTCGCAGCACTCAGGAGGCAGAGGCAGGTGGATCTGTTAGAGGATAGCTAGCCTGGACCATAAAGAGAGTTCCAGGACTGCCAAGGCTACACAAAGAAACCCTGTCTTGAACCTTCTCTCAGCCCCCCAGAAAACAGAAAGAGCACAGGAAGAGGAGGTGGGTGGTAGACTCTGGGTGGAGGGGCAGAGGTGTCTGACTCCCACTAAGGACTGTTCTCAACCTCTGCTCCAAGGAAGAATCTCAGGAAGGTCAGGGAATCCAGAGACATGGTGGAGCCAGGAATCCTTGCCTAGCTTGAGGTACACTAACCTAGACCTAAAATGGACAGTCCTCAGGAAGTGATAGGCCACGGAACTACCCCAGCCCCCAGGGCAAGAAGTGGCATGGTCAGCTGAGGATTTATTGGCATAAACGCAACCATATAAAAACATAAGTTATGAAAAACACAGTCACGATGTACCCTCCCATCCCCCAAGCCCATCCCCGGAGCCCTCTTCTGCAGGAGGGCCAGCCTGGCACCCCCTCAGCGCATCCGGTAGTCGGTGGAACAAGAAAGCTCACACAGCTGACCCTTGAAGTCCAAGTCGATGGTGAAGTCCAAGTCACGCTGAAGGGGAAGAGGTGGGAGACAGAGGTCAGGTGTGCCATCAGGCCAGGGTCAGGGAAGTGTGCTGGCAACCCCGCACCCCGACAGAATGACAGTGCCACAGGCTATATGCACCCCACTCTGTTCCCCAGCCACCAGAGTCTAGCCACAGTCTAAGTTTCTGCCATCAAGGGAAACAGCAGCACCTAGCACCAGCAATGCTGGAGTCCCCGCACTGTTTCCAGGCCCCCTGCACGCATCCTGAAGCCCCCTCCACTCACAGGTCAAGGCTGGGCCACTGCCAGGTGCTCCTAACCTCACACTGCGCTCTGGCACTTGGCAGAGCTGGGTGATTTCAGCGCCCACAGGAAGGGTACTGAACAAGGGTTATCACTGAACCCAGCAGCCACACTGGGGCTTCCTAAGGTACCCCCATGCTATCCAAGCTGGCACTGTTCAACTCTACCCAGAACCTGACTTTTCTGCACCCCCTCCCTATTAGGTTTACTCTCCCTCAGGCCTCACATTGTTTTTGGCATTGGGCCTCATTCCAATGGTGCCAAATATCTCCTCTCCGGTCTTCACTGTTAGGTAGTCCTCCATGTAGAACACAGTCTGCTTCCAATGTGTGTACGGGGACTCGGGACCTGAAAGGTGGCTGCGGTCAGTTCCAGACTTTGCCTGGGTGTCACCATGCTAAACCTGCCCAGGGCCCCACAAGGTCACCACCAGCAAGGCTTTGAGGGCTACCGTCCCTGACCTTGCCTGTGTTCACTGAGTTACACTAGGATCAGACTCAGTCACAGCGACTGACAGCAGCTCCTTTTCAACTCTCCTCTTTTGAGAGGGTTACCACTTTCCTCAACTTTAGAGCCATAGTTTTCTGTCTTGTTCCCAAGTAGCTCTATGACAGTCATAAGCATAAGACGTGTGCTCTGCTGCCTGTCACACAGAAATCTCATTGATGCTCTCAGCCCCCGCCCAGCACCACTCGGCGCTCACTGGTTGAGAAGCCGGTCCTCTTGTGGCATCGGGTGAACTCGATGTTGAAGTAGGCCACCAGTGCATGCACGTAGTCATTCCTCTTCACTTGCAGGCAGAAGGGGGAGGTGAAGGTCAGGTCCTCCACCTTGACTGTGTAGATGTCCACCTCCTGCCAAATGGGTGAGCCCAGTCAGTGCGCAGTGCCCACCCTGCATGAGAACTGCTGCCTATTAGGCCCCTTCCCATCACAGGAAAACAGCTCTCCCACCCCATTTCCTGAAACGGGGTCTCATGTATCCTGGGCTGGCCCTCAAAAATTTTTCTTTCTTTTTAAAGAAGACTTGTTTATTTCATGTATATGAGTACACTATAGTGGTCTTTATTGTAAATCAGAAGTGGGCATCAGATCCCATTACAGATGGTTGTGAGCCACCATGTGGTTGCTGTCAATTGAACTCAGGACCAATTGAACTCAGGACCTCTGGAAGAACAGCCAATGCTCCTAATTGCTGAGCCATCTCTCCATCCCCCAATTTTTTTCCCCCTGAGACAGGGTTTCTCTGTATAGCCCTGACTCTCCTGGAACTCACTCTGTAAACCAGGCTGGCCTAGAACTGAGAAATCCACCTGCCTCTGCCTCCCAAGTGCTGGGATTAAAGATGTGCCCCACCACTGCCCGGCTCCCAATTTTCTTTCTTTTTTCTTTTTTTTTTTAAAGATTTATTTTATTTTATTTATCTTATGTATATGAGTACACTGTAGCTGTATAGATGGCCGTGAGCCATCATGTGTGTGGCTGCGGTTGATCTCAGGACCTCTGCTGGCCCCACTCACTCCAGCCCGCTCCCTCCGGGGGTGTAATTTACTGCAGCTGTCTTCAGACGCACCAGAAGAGGGCGCCTGATCTCATTACAGGTGGCTGTGAGCCACCATGTGGTTGCTGGGATCCGAACTCAGGACCTTCGGAAGAGCAGTCAGTGCTCTTACCTGCTTAGCCATCTCGCCAGCCTCCAATTTTTTTTCTTAAAAATTTATTTATGGTGCTGGAGAGATAGCTCACTGGCTTTTCTTCCAGAGGTTCTGGGTTCAAATCCCAGCATAGAAACGGTAGCTTATAATTGTCTCTAACTCCAGTTCCAGACCTATTGACCTCTTTTAAATCTCCAAAAACATCAGGCACACAATCAGTGCTGATACATATATGCAGATAAAACACCTGTACACATTAAAATATATAACTATATATGAGTATATATGTGCCTGTCTGAGTTAATGAAATCATGCCCATGAAGATGTCCACTAAGGTTAGAGGTTATTGGATGCCTGGACTTGGGAGTTACACACAGGACTGTCAGCAACTGTCCGATAGCCCCTCAAAGAGCAGCAAGCATTCTTAACCACCGAGTCACCTCTCTCCAGCCCCAAGTCTTGATCCTGAGACCACAGGCAGGCAACAAATGAAAGGAGAAGCACTGGTAACTTACCAAAACCCCAGGTAGGGCCACACCCCACCCCACCTGCTCCAGTGCTCTCTACCGGCTTCATTTTGCCATCCTAGAATTCAGTACTGGGCATGACCCGCTGTTTTCCCACATCTCTGATGGACAGGCATGTCAGGGACTTGGAGCCCTGCTGCTGCTGAGTTACCTTTATGAGGCAGGCATTGGTGACCAGCTGCTTTGGGTCCACTACATCCACCAGGGGCTCCTTGATGGCCACGTCTTTAATGCAGGACATATCAAAGCCATATACGTTCTCCCACCCTGGGAACAGACAGGGTCAGATGAGCTGTGGAACCCAGGCCCTGCCATCACCACCCACCCTGCCCTCACTTCCCACTACAGCCCCAGCTCACAGTGTATCTTGTAGTCTTTATACTGTCGGTCCTCAATGGCTGTCACATATAGGGTGGCCCGGTCTGGGAAGATGAGGCCATCGGGTGCCTAAGGGAGGAGTTGGGTAACAGCAAGAACCTGACTGAGCAGACCCAATTGTCCAGCCCACCATCACTTTCCAGAGACCCCTTAGCCATCTAGGCCTCATCCTTCAGTCTGGTCCCTACTCAACAGCAACAGTGCACCTGGAGCCCAGGCTGTCCCACAGTTCCTAGAAGCCTGGAAACACCAGCCATAGTGCACCCGGAGCTCAGGTTGTCCCATGGTTCCTAGGAGCCTGGAAACACCCCAGAAGGAAAGATACCTCCACTTTGTACAGTGTCCCCCAGACACCCCCGACCCCTGCTACACAGCACACACAAGGACTCTGCACATCTACACTGGCCTTCCTGAAGTCAGCTTCTCTGCCATTCCTTTGGTCTCCTCTCCCTAGGAAGGCCTCATCCACAGAAACACCTGGTGGCACCCCTTTTGCTGCTCTAACGTCTTAGCCTGGGGTGCCCATACATCCAACGCATATGCCTCACCAGCCACTTGTCACGAGCGTGCAGCACAGTGTTGAGCATGGACTCATAGAAGAGGCAGTAACCCATCCACTCGCTGATGATGATGTCCACCTTCTCCACGGGCAGCTCCACCTCCTCCACCTTGCCCTTGATGATGGTCACCACTGCATCCACAGGAATGGCATGCCAGTCAGGGTGAGGGCTGGCCCACATGGCTCCAGACATCCACATAGAATTCTGGTCAAAGGGTACCTCCGTCTCTCTTTTGAAACTGTCTCACTATGTAGTTCTGGAACTTGCTATATAGACCAGGCTATCCACAAACCCAGAGTTCTGCCTGCCTCTGCCTCCCCAGTACTGGGAAAAAAAAGTAAAAAACCAGGTCTAGCCTAAGCCACAAAGGTAGACCAACAGCTTCAGGCCCTGTCTGCGGGTCTAGGAGTGGTTCTGCTATGAGCCAAGTTTAACATTCTCCAGGTCTGGGTCTCCACCTCTAGCAATGCTCAGACGAAATATATTTTTCTATTCAGTAGGTATGAAACAGCAAGTAACAGTGTGGCCACATCTGTGCAATGAGGGTCAGGAGGTTAGGGGGGTTGCCACCAAGCTGGATGATCAGAATTCCACCCTCAGGGTAGAATGAGATTTGCTCTTTGACCTCAACCTCTACACGTGCTCCATCGCAGTCCTCCACACCCCAGTAAAGATATAAGGTATTTAAATGAAACAAAATAAAACAACCAAGCCGGGCGTGGTGGCGCACGCCTTTAATCCCAGCACTTGGGAGGCAGAGGCAGGCGGATTTCTGAATTCGAAGCCAGCCCGGTCTACAGAGTGAGTTCCAGGACAGCCAAGGTACACAGAGAAACCTTGTCTCAAAAAACAAACAAACAAAAAAAACCAACCAAACTTGCACAGTACACTAAGGAACTTACCTCTTCCTCTGCAGTCACTGGTTGGCTCAGTACAAAAGCCCTTTCTAAAGAAAGTGCCATCCCCTGGGTGGATGGCAGGATGCATCTCCTCATGCCCACCTCTGCCCCTTGAAGACTATGGCACTGTGCTCATCGACTCTCAACTAACTCTCACACATTTTCCTGTTTTGTAGCCTGTCCTGGCTCTTAGCCTCTGAGGGATGGGATGACACAAAACACCACCTCCAGGGCCTTCATAGTTTAGACCTGCTCCATCTTTTAAAGTGCTAAGTACAGCCAGGTGTGGTGGTGCACATCTTTAATCCCAGCTTGGGAGGCAGAGGCAGGAGGATCTCTGAGTTTGAGGCCAGCCAGGACAGTGAGGCTTGTGCACGCACGTGTTCTCGTTCTCTCTCTCTCTCTCTCTCTCTCTCTCTCTCTCTCTCTCTCTCTCTCTCTCTCCCCCTCCCCCCCGTTTTTTGAGACAGGGTTTCTCTGTGTAGCCCTGGCTGTCCTGGAACTCACTCTGTAGACCAGGCTGGCTCGAACTCAGAAATCCACCTGCCTCTGCCTCCCAAGTGCTGGGATTAAAGGTGTGCGCCACTACTGCCAGGCGTGAGGTCTTGACAAGAAAAAAAAAGTTAAATGCATCAAAAACTACTTTGGTGTGAAATGACATCTAAGGCAGACTAAAGGCCTCCAATGTGTACATGTAAACACATGAACAAGGCCTTTGGTGGAACCAAGCGCACAACCTTCATGTGGGAACTGCGAGCTCAACTTGTGGCAAGTTCTACCTGCATACCAGCCATGCAGTGTGGAGGAGGCTGCGGACACACTGGCAGCAGTTGTGGGATTCTCAGGAAGGCAATGTCAATCACGCTCAGAGTGGGGGCTGCTGGGAGAATTCTTGACAGGCCCTGGATGCAAGAACTAAGGGATGGGAAACCCTTGCACAAGGGAAGTTCCAATCCTGAGCTTAGTCACCAAAAATCCCCATGCAAAACTCTAAAGCACGAGGCCCAACACGCCATCATCCAGACTCTCAGCATTTCCAAACATGAAGGAGCCACCAGTAGTCCACTGTCTCCTGATTCTCCACCGAGGTCTCCTTCCACGGGGCTCCCTCCTACTCACCATGGTCTAACTTGTTCGCTTTGACAATCTTCACAGCATAATCGGAGATACTGGAACACTCAATCTAAGGAAGGCAGGAAGGAGGGAGGGTGAGACTGAGTCCAGCCTATGCCCTTTCTACCGTCTCCAGCTCCCAAGCAGCCCCCCACTCTGGTGAGACTTACCCCAATAACCTTGCGGGCCCCCGCCTTGGCAGCGAACATGCAGAGGATGCCAGTGCCTGAGCCCACATCCAGAACCACCTTGTCTTTGAAGAGATGCCGATTGTGAAACATGGAGTTGCGGTATGTGAGGGTGCGCACCTCATCCTTCAGCATCTCCTAGGCAGAAGACCAGGACAGAGGACCAGAGTGAGGGGACACACAAGGCCTGGATGCCACCACCACACTCAGAGAGCTCCTCTCCCTTCCAGGAGCTTCTTTTGCAGTGAACACCTACACTGCCCAGGTTTTATCAGTGCCACCCTTGCAAGATCCAGAGATGGATCAGGAGGCGGAAGCAGGAAGATCCTGGGCACAAGGCCAGCCCTTAGATCACCAAAAGGCACCATGGCATTGGCCGGGCATCTTAAGCTGCTTGGGAAACTTAGGCAAGAGGAGCGTTTACAGTGGGCTTGCACAAATTAAAACGGAGAGTGAGCAGACAGCACATGCAAGCCAGAGGTCGATCAAGCCTCGGCATCGTCTCTCAGGTTCCAGCCGTGGTGTCTGAGACCTGGGTAGCTGGATCATTAGGTTAGGCTGGTGAGCCCAGTGGTCAGCCTGCCCCCTCAGAGCTGAGCTCATACAAGCACAGGCTGCCGTGCTCGGCGTTCTGGAAGTCCGAGGCCACTTTCTGCATCCTCTATCCAGGGGTCTTTTGTATGGAAGGGACTACTTTCTGCTTGTGTGGCAAGTACCTTTATCCACTGAGTCTTAGCATGGCTTTTTAAGTGGCCTGAACCCTGAAACCCATGCTTGCATGGCAAGCCCTTTAATAACTGAGGTACACCCCTAGGCCTCCAAAAGTTCAATTTTGTTTTATGCAAAAACAATTGGAAAAAAAATTTCCCATTTTTCCCCCTGTTTATGATGCTGAGGACGGAGGCCATGATCCAGCACGCGCTAAGCAACTACTCTGACACTTTGCCACAGTCCCAGCCACTGGTAGTTTTTTTTTTTTTTTTTTTAAGCCCCATGAAAAAGACAAGGATTCTTTAGAATGTCATTTTAGTTGCACTGAGCCCTGTCTCCTCCTTTATCAAGAGTTGTAGGGCAGGATGAGCGGTGGGTGCAGTCCCACTGCCAGTCACTAGAGGGCACCAGAGACCGCAGGGCCTGACCTCATCCTTAGGTCCCTGGCACACTGGGGCAGCTAGCACTCCCACTAGCTTGAGAGCTGGAAGAATTCAGCTCTCCCAAACAGTGGACCAGGGGCAGAAAGGGAGCAGTGCACATGCTGAGCCATTCGGACCCCTGTCCAGACTTGCAGCCCTTCAGTACATACTGGCTTTAGGGGCAGTCTCTGCTCACCTCGTGGATGCCAAAGTGGGCATAGGAGTCAAAGTAGTAGTCTTTGGAGGTCATGTCCTCAGCGTTGGGCTTCTCACTACTTTCTGCTTGGCCACAGGAAACCTAGAAGAGGGGGAGTGGCACAAGGGTCAAAGGTGGGTATCCCAGAGCCGCCTCAACCTGCAAAAAGCCCATCGTCATACCAGGACAACCCTACAGCCCCCTCCAGCATCTTTCTTCCCCAGGTAATGTTTCCACTTCCAGGACCCACCCAGAGCACCATCCAGGGAGCAGCCGCCTTGCCTACCATCTCTCCAGGCTCTATGCCCCGTCTCTAGCTCAGCCCACAGCTGGGGAGGGAGGGAGAGAGGGCAGAGCCAGGGCAGACACATGGAAGGGCAGGGGAGGAGGGCTGGAGATGGAGTTAAGGAAACAGCCATGGTTCTGGGGGAGCCAGCTGGGGCCAGGAAGGGGTTTGGCCTAAGTGTTTAGGAGCACAGCAAAGGAAACTGGTTTGAAGCAAGAGGATGGTTAGACCTCTTGGGGAGCCAGATGTATAGCAAGTAAGCTTATGTGGAAGTGGGGCTGGGTGGGGGGGGTCTCACAAAAGGATATTTACTTCTTCAAGAGGCGGCTGGAGGCTCATCCCATTAGCCAAGGTGGCTACAAAATTCTAGGAGAGAGTAACAGGGAAAAAGGGTTAGCTACGGGGTGGCTGGGAAGGCCTTTGGGGCAGTGAGTGCTTTGTAGGTTGGCTTTTCCTGGGCAAGGAAGGGAGTGCGTGTGTAAGCAGGGATAAGCAATGAGGCTGTGGTTGGGTAGAGAAGGATAGGAAGGAGGGAAGGGAAGGTCTCCTGTCCCAGCTGTTGGCTGAAGAGATGGTGGCCTGCCCCATGTTGTCCTTCTCTAGTCAGGTGACTGGCCACATACACCTACCCCATCTAGGCCACAAGACCCAATACTTGCCAGGGCACATGGGCACTGCCAGCTGTTGCTCCCCTTCACTACCTAATCCCCCCCACTAGATTAGGTGACATTTCCCGACACACATGCCAGGCTGAAGTGTCATGAATAAACTGGGGGGAAGGGGTAGAAAGAGAATAGGTGCTGACTCCCGTCCTAAGAGGATTCCATTAAAGAGATGTAGCACACCACCAAAGCAGCAGGCACGCCACCCCCAACTCCACCTGGGTGAGGAACACACACACACACACACACACACACACACACACACA
>JADRCD010222450.1:0-18999 GCA_019843815.1 Montemys delectorum | reverse complement strand
TTTTTTTTTTTTTTTTTTTTTTTTGGCTTTTTTGAGACAGGGTTTCTCTGTGTAGCCCTGGCTGTCCTGGAACTCACTCTGTAGACCAGGCTGGCCTCGAACTCAGAAATCCGCCTGCCTCTGCCTCCCAAGTGCTGGGATTAAAGGTGTGCGCCACCACCGCCCGGCTTTACTGGCTTTCTCGGCTTTCTGATGAGGTGTTACACATGCCTTAGAAAACTAGGACCAGCCCCTTTCACACCTCACCTAGATCACCGCATTGGAACAGCCTTTTCTTTTCTCCATCCACAAGTCCCAGGGTCACTGTAGTGACCCTGTGGGCTAACTGATTCCTATTTATGGCAGATGTCCTAGCAACTGACCTTTCTCTCCAGAGAACCTGAAGAGAGGTATGGGCCTCATCAGATTAAATCAATGACTGCTATCCAAGGCTTCCAGAGAAGCCATGACCTAACCAAGCCCTCAGTTCTCCACCGCCTGTGAGGTGAGTTTCCCATGTGGGCCTCTTTTTCAATAGTAAAGACCGACACCAGAAGGTTGACAACTGACTATACAGTGCTTGAAACCTTGAGTCTAGGACCTGCCTTACAAGCCTGATGGTGAAGGCGTCACCTGAGCTACTCAGAAGTCGAAGGAAGATGGCAAGTTCAAGGCCATACTCAGTTCAAGTCCAGGCCCAGTTTTGAATTAAACCAAGTAAAAAGTAGACCCGGGGAATACAGCTTAAGATTGAATACTCAACTGTAAGCAGGTAAGCAAGGCAGGTGCTAGAATTTCATTCCGTTTTGGGGGGAAATTAGGCAAAGGTGGAAATGCTCCAAAAGGGGTCCCCTGCCACATTCAAGTTGGTAAAAAAGGGGCTCTGTGGGGGTTAAGGCCCATGGCCATCAGAACTCCTTTATCCCCCATCACTGACCTCTGTCGGACCATCAATCCACCCCAGGGCCCTCCCATGAGGGGGTGGGTTTTGGACCACGCCCCATGAAAAAAGACGCCCCTCTCACACGCCCATAATGACCACGAGGGGGTGCCCGGCGACGGATCCGGATCTCGGTTGAGATTCCCCACCATCTCCTTAAAGAGAGGTCACGGGGCTATGCCCATCCCCCGCTCCCACCCCGCTGCACAAGGATAACACAAGAGTTGAGGAAAAGGAGGCCGGGGAGTTATGTTCTCAGGCCCCACGCGGTGCATAGAGCCCGGGCTGCATGGACATCCACAGCCCAGCCTGGGAGAGCCGGCGGCAACCCCTGGACCCCTTGAGTGCAGCCCAGGTCATCGGGCTGGGGGCGGGGCCTTTGTCCCGCACGTGGAGCCCACGGGGCCCCTCGAGGCGGCACACCCCCCTCCCCACGCTACACTGCGAGACCACGTGCGGCCCGGCTGGAAGCGCCCCCGGCCCGCGGCCACGTGCGGCAGTCCTTGGCTGGGCTGCGGGTCCCAAAGCACCGAAAGCCGGGATCACTCCCGTCACGATCGAACACATCCCCCGATGCGGACCGACGCGAGGCCAGACACATCAAAAGGCCCCGTCCTCACAGTTCAGGCCGTGGGCCACCCGTCTCGCGCCGTCCCCGGGCCTAAAGAGCCCAGCTACTAACCTCCATGATGCAGTTCGCGGCCTCGGCTGCCGCCATCTTCACCCGAGTCCTCCGGCCTCCGAGACCCCCCCCTCTCTCTTTTCTCCCCCCCGGCTCAACCGGGGACCGCCTTTTACGAGAGGGTCCACAGCCCAGCCTCCGATACCCCGCCATAAGTTCTCATTGGTCGATACAGCCGTCCATCGGAGAGTTTCATATTTCAATTGGACGACAGACACGTCTATCAAACATAAAGTGCCCGTCCCTCCCAGCGTTTAAAGGCCCGCCCCCTCCTGTCCGCTAGGAAGGGAACAACTGTCTGTCTGTCTCACCCAGCACGTGTGGCGATTGGGTAAAATCCACCAGGTCTTCCCGCCCCTTTCTGGCTAGCTCCGCCCTCGAGCTTCCCGGCGGGCTCCGCGCTAAGCGGACCTCTAGAAACTGACCTGTCTATCACTAAGACGGGCCTCTCCTCCCTCGTTCCTATTGGCTGAGCCAATGGTGACGTTAGCGGCTCTTACTCCAACCTGTTTAAGCGACAAGCCTAGAAGAAGAGGGGCCATTGGCCCATAAGGAGGCAGCACTTTGAGCAGCAGCAACTGGCTATCAGGGATGTCAGTCATCATCATTCTGTGGATTCTTTTTCCCCCCTGGGCTGGGATGTTTTCTGGAGGAACTGGGGTGCATGGGCGCGTAGTTACAGGGGAACCCCCAATTCCTGAGAGGTGGATGAGGGTGCATTCTAGGCTGTGGTTCGGAAACCAGCCATGAATCGCTGTGAGCCTCATTGCGATGACCTCCACCACTGTGCTGGAAGGCGCCAAGTTCCGAAGACCTGTGGCCTCCTCGTGGTCTCCAGGTCCTCTGCGGGAAACACCCATCATCCTTTGTCTGACCAACTCCTACTCACCGGCAATTTGGACGCCAGCACCTGATCTTCCCATGATCTGCAGAAAGTTACTCCTTCCCTGAGGATGGATGTCAGTTGCTGGGTTCATGCACCTTCCTTTTGCCTTCTGTCCCACCAGTCTATAGTCCAAACATAAAACCCTTTATTCCCATACGAGCCTCTCTAATCCGAGCTTCCGCATAAAGTATGCGTGCATATCTGATGAGTTTCCTTCCAAGGCCTAACAGTTTTTAGTGTGAATATGCATTCCTGTGTGCCTTGCACGTATGGAGGTCACAAAGCAACTTATATAGGAGCCCTTTCTTTCCACGATGTGACTGTAGGGAATTGAACACAAGTTGTCTGGCTTAGCAGCAAGCACCTTTACCCTCTGCACCATCTGGCATATCTTTTGTTTGATAGATTCTCACTGCGCCTTGGGGGAGATCAGCCTGCTTTCATCTTGTCCTGAGATTTAAGGCCTACGAGAATCTCGCCCAGCCAATATGGTTTCTTTTTTTTTTTTTTTTTAATTTCCCCAGTTTTTCCTAGACAGTGTTTCTCTGTGTATCCTTCGCGTAGAGATCCTGTGGATCTCTTACTCATAGATCCGCCTGCTTCTGCCTTCCCAAAAGGCATGCTTCCCACGCCCAGTTCAGTATGATTTTTTTCCTAAGATTTATTTTTATGTGAGTACATCAGCTGTCTCCAGACACACCAGAAGTGAGCATTGGTTCCTTTTACAGATGCTTGTGGGCCACCATGTGGTTGCTGGGAATTGAACTCAGGACCTCTGGAAGAGCAGTCAGTGCTCTTAACCACCCAGCCATCTCTCCAGCCTTTTTGTTTTGAGATAGGGAGGCTTTCTCTTTGCAGCCTAGGCTGGCCCTGAAGATCCAACCTGCCCTACTACTGTCCCCTATCTCAATAGCCGCATTCAACACCGCACATGCACCCCACCCCGCTTCTGCCCTGGTGCTTCCATCTGTCCTACCCTACAACTTACCAGCCCCTCTGCCCATGGCCTTTTGAAGTCTTCCAGCACCTCTAGGACCATGTCTGCGTCTTAATCCTTCAACCACCCTCATTCACTTCAGCTTTCCCTGTATTCCTGGGACTGCTGCCATTTTACATGGCGCCCTTCTTCCTTGGGGATCAAGCTTGCTTTTCATTTAGGACAAGAGATTTTATCTACAGCCAGTGAATGAAATGCATTCAGACTTTGAGCAGGCCATTCTTGACAGATTTAAATAAACTTAGCACAGGGAATCTCTACAGCCCATTCAGTTTGCGACTAATAAAGATTCCTATGAGGAAACTGAGGCTCAGACAGGGAACAGGGATTAGTTAGGCCTAAACACTTAAGACGTTGCTGAGCTGTATGTCAACTACAGAAAGGCAAACAAAACAACTTTATTTTTTAGAATTTATTTAATTTAGATTTTGTCTGTGTGCACAGTATATGTAGAGGCCAGAGGCTCAAGTCCAAATACCTTCCTAAATTTCTTTGTACTTTGAGACTGTCTGCATAGACCAGATAGGTCTGGAACTCAGAAATCCACATACTTCTGCTTCTTTTTTTTGTTTTGTTTTGTTTTGTTTTGTTTTTTCGAGACAGGGTTTCTCTTATGTAGCCCTAGCTGTCCTGGAACTCACTCTGTAGACCAGGCTGGCCTCGAACTCAGACATCCACCTGCCTCTGCCTCCCAAGTGCTGGGATTAAAGGCATGCATTGCCTAGCCAGGTACCACCTTACTTTTTTTTTTTTTTTTTTTTTTTTTTTTTTTTTTGGTTTTTTTCAAGACAGGATTTCTCTGTATAGCTCTGGCTGTCCTGGAACTCACTCTGTAGAGCAGACTGGCCTCGAACTCAGAAATCCTCCTGCCTCTGCCTCCCAAGTGCTAGGATTAAAGGTGTGTGCCACCACCGCCCGCTCTGTGCCCTGCTTTTAAGTGAGTGCTAGGAATTTAACTCAGATCATTATGCTTACGCAGCATATACTTTATACTGATTACCCTAGCCCCGTTTCGGGGCTTTTGAACCAAGATCTCATGTAGCTCACATTGGCCTTGTACTCACTATGTAGCTAAGGATGACCTTGAACCTGATTCTCCCAAATGCTGGGATTACCAGTCTGCTGCAGCAAGCACTGCACAGTTTAAAGGTGTAGCTAAGACATACCTGTGAGACCTGCCATGGAGATTTAAGGCCTGTCACTCCCCTCTACTCACAACTATATACTGCAGCAATCTCAGAGAGTTCTACCTTAAATCAGGGCTAAAGATGGAGCTTAATGGTAGTGTTTGCCTAGCTCAGTGGTTCATAACCTGTGGGTCTCAACCCCTTTGGTGGTCAAAAGACCCTTTCACAGGGGTCACTTAAGACCATCATTCATTATAGTAGCAAAATTACAGTTAGGAAGTAGGGCCACCACCGGGCAGTGGTGGCGCACGCCTTTAATCCCAGCACTTGGGAGGCAGAGGCAGGTAGATTTCTGATGTTCGAGGACAGCCTGGTCTACAGAATGAGCTCCAGGATAAAAAGGGCTACACAGAGAAATCTTGTCTCGAAAAACCAAAAAAAGAAAGAAGAAAAAAGAAAAAAAAAAAAAAAAAGAAGTAGTAACAAAATACTTTTATGGTGTGGGGAGTGGGGAAGCACCACAGCATGAGGAACTGTATTAAAGGGTCATAGAATTGGGAAGGTTGAGAAGCACTGCCCTCGCTGGGAGAAGTGCCATTCATAATAACAATTCAAGAAGAAAAAAAGTACAGCTGGATTTTGCCACAAGCCAGTGTGTACCTGTTTATTCCATATTGGAACATGGGAAGCAGAGGGGAAGCACTTGAGATTCAGGGACCATACAAGGCTAGCAATCTCAGAACACAGAGAGTCCCAAGCTGTGCCCCAGGGCTACCAATGCATTTACCAGTGGGCTAAGAGGGCTCCATGGAAGCACCAGTTTCTAGCCCCAGGAGACTGAATGTCTCTGGTCTCCTGGGCACCTGTACTCATATGTGCCCCACCCCGCACATGTAACTTTAAATTGAAATCTTTTTGAAGAGGGGGCTGGAGAGATCACTCAATGGTTAAAAGCACTGACTGCTCTTCCAGAGTCCTGAATTCACTTCCCAGCAACCACGTGGTGGCTCACAACCATCTGTGATGAGATCCAATGCCCTCTTCTAGTGTGTCTGAAGACACCAACATTATACTTATATATATTAAATAAATACATCTTAAAAAAAAAAAAATCAGGCCCAGGGCTGGGCAGTGGTGGCGCACGCCTTTAATCCCAGCACTTGCGAGGTAGAGGCAGGCGGATTTCTGAGTTCAAGGCCAGCCTGGTCTACAGAATGAGTTCCAGGACAGCCAAGGCTATACAGAGAAACCTGTCTTAAAAAAACAAAACAAAACAAAACAAAACAAAAATCAGTAAGCCGAAGCTGGAGAGGCTGCTCAGCAGTTAATGGGGCTTTTTCTTGTTGAGAACCAAATCCTGTTCTCAGAGCAGATATCTGGCAGTTAACTGCCTATAATCCCAGTGCTAGAGGATATAATGCCGCCTTCTGGTACCTTCCTTACATGTGTACACACACATACATAAATGAAAAATAATTTTTTAAAATAAAAGGGCTCGGGTTGGAGAAATGGCTCTTCTGGTGTGTCTGAAGACAGGCATAGTGTACTCCTGCATAAATAAATCTTTTAAAAAAAAGTGCTTGGACACACATGCTGCACACATGTAGTCCACAAACATGCATGTAAAGTTTAATATTTCTTGCTTTTGTTTTTTGAGATGGTCTCACTGAGTAGCCCTTGCAGTCCTCGGACTCCTATGTAGACTAGGCTGGCTCCAAATTCAGAGTTGGACTTGGTTCTGCCTCCTGAGTACCGGGAAAGGACTAAAGGATTGGGCCTCCACACCCAGTGCAAATCCCAGCACTCAAGAATCAATAGTTGCTGCAGCTGGGCAGTGGTGGTGCATGCCTAATCCCAGCACTTGGGAGGTAGAGGTCGGCGGATTTCTCTGCCTCCCAAGTGCTGGGATTAAAGGCGTGAGCCACCACTGCCTGGCTGGCAGGCAGATTTCTGAGTTGGAGGCCAGCCTGGTCTACAGAGTGAGTTCCAGGACAGCCAGGGCTACACAGAGAGGCCCTATCTCAAAAGTAACAAAAGAGGTGGGTTGTGATAAAGAAGGCCCCAACCTTGGCCTCTTGCCTTCATGTGTTCACTCCAGTGCACATGTACACACACACACACACACACACACACACACACACACTCAAAAACTTTAGTGCTCTAGTTAAAGAACAGTTTTTAATACAGAAACATTTCTAAACAGTCTTTTGGGCAAAAAAAAAAAAAAAAAGCAGGGCAACCACCACCCTACAGCCCTGGTGTGTGTGTGTGTGTGTGTGTGTGTCATACTTCAGTCACCTGTGCTGGGTCATGTGTGTGTGTCATACTTCAGTCACCTGCGCTGGGTCAGAGGACACGCTCAGTCCAAGGGCAAGTTCAAGTCCACAGGTGAGGTGGCCAGGATGCCTGCCTGCAGAGGACAGAGAGAGCCAGGAGCTGATAAAGACTGCAGTGACATCACTGTAGTGATAAGCGATGGCAGAAGCTTGGGAGGACAGGGAGGGAGGCTGAGACCAGAGCTATGGAGATACCCACAAAGAGGGAAAGACAGAGAGTGATGCAGAGACAGAAAGGCAGCAGAGGCATAGAGCATGGGGAAAGTCCCCTTGAGTGGGACACTTAAATGATTCCATGGCTGCTCTGTGCTGGCCCCAGTCCCTGCTCTAAGGACTGTGGCTGAGCTCCACCATGCCTTGCCCAGTCTCTCTCCCAGGTGCTCCTGTTATTTATGTTAAAAGAAGCAGGATTGCCCGCTCCGTTGCTGAGCTCTACCTGTTCCACTCTGCTAACTCTAATCTGAACTCCACCACTCCTCACCTCCCCATTCCAAGGAACGCAAGAGGCGCCCAACAGATGCTCACAGCAGCATCTTTGACCTGGCACACACATTCAGTCCTGGGAGAACCCGCACTCTCATCAGCTAACAAAATCCAGAGTCCTTTCTCCTGGGACTGATACCCATCTCTAGGCCTTTCCTGGTCTATCTAGGAGGATGGGGCTGTACACAGACTACCAATATCTCAGAACCCCCACCTCAGGGTGATCACAGATCCTTCTGAGCCTGGTGTGTCTCTAAAACATAATTTTTTTTCTCTTCTTGTGAAGTGCTGACTCTACCATTGAGGTATATTCTAACCTCTTTTTGTTTGTGTTTTGAGACAAGATCTCAGTAAGTTGCCTAGGCTGACCTTGAAACCTCTGAAGCCAAGGATGTCTTTAAATCTAGATGCTCTTGCCTCAGCCTCTCTGGTACTTGAGATGGCAGACTTGTACAACCAGCTACCATCCTCTCCTCCCTCTCTCCCCTATAACACCATCAGCATCCCACCTGCTGTACCTCAGCCACCTCCAGGATTTTACTGTGAAACTCCGGCTGGTCTGCAACTCCTTATGTATACTAGGCTGGCCTTGACCTTTTAGAGATCGGCCCGCCTCTGCCTCCTCGGAATAAAAATATCACATCATGCCAAACACATTTATTTTTTATTTTTTATTTTTTAGGTTTTTTCGAGACAGGGTTTCTCTGTGTAGCCTTGGCTGTCCTGGAACTCACTCTGTAGACCAGGCTGGCCTTGAACTCAGGAATCCGCCTGCCTCTGCCTCCCAAGTGCTGGGATTAAAGGCGTGCGCCACCACCGCCTGGCTTGATTTGTTTTTATTGTATATAAAATAATAGTGAGCAGCCAGTGAAGTTCTCAGTGAGTTGATATGTGGGTATGTGGGACGAGCCATGGGGCACAAACCACTAGAAGTCACTAAATAAGCACCCTACGCATCCTTGAAGAATCCCATTCTCTACTACACAACCACTCTAAAACAATGAGGAGGATGAGACTGGGGGGCTGTGTGAGCTATTCTCACAACTGCTGGTTCAAGCCAGATGGGCAAACAGACCTCCTTGGTACAGTGTCTGGCATACAGCAAGTGCTCAATAAACACAAGATGGATTGAATGGAAGAGCTGGGCATTCTGGAAGAAAACCTGTCATGAGACCTGGCAGGGTGTGTGTAACTTACCCAGCCCCCATGGGCCTGGATCCAGGGCACGAAGCTGTGTACATGCTCAACGCTGAGGTTGGCCAGGGTACCCCCAAGCCCAGCCACACGCCGACTCAATTCCATGGCTAATGCCAGGCGTGCCAGTGGATCTGGGGATGGCGGTGGGGGCCCCGGGCACGGCAGAGAGGGGCTCGGGCAGTTTGGGGAGGAGCTGCTTTCCCGGCTAGAGAAGAGTTCCACAAGGCGGGCGAAAGAGCCTGCTGACAGGCGGGCCAGTTTACGATGCAGAGCCGGATCAGATGCCAGCTGAGGGGCAGAGGGGCAGTGTAAGCTACCACCAAGCCTGTGTGACAAGCCTGGAGGGGCAGGGTTTGCCAGCAACAAGTCCCACCCACCTAAGCTGCCTCTATGCCTTCACCAGTAGATTCCCAGGAAGGGGTCCTAGAATCAGAGCCACATACAGTTCTGAGTTCTAAATAGTTGATTCTCCTTTAGTCCTTAAACCCAAGCTGGGCAGTGGTGGCACTTGGGAGGCAGAAGCAGACAGATCTCAATGCTCAGTAAGTTCAAGCCTGGTCTACAGAGTAAGTTCCAGCACAGTCAGGGCTACCTAGAGAAGCCCTGCCTTGAAGGGGATGGGGGAGGTGGGGTACCTGCATCTGAGTTTTCACCAGATAATTGCTGTTACAGTTCTGTTCAGTTTTCAAAGCCAGATTCCAGGAAACTCGGAGGCTATGCCCTCTCGGGCAGGCATTTCCTCTGCACTATAAGCTGTGTCCTTCCTTACTGTAGTCAATCGGGGTTCTTTTGTTTTAGAGACAGGGTTTAACTATGTAGCCCTGGCTGGCCCTGACGTCACAGAGCTCTGCCGGCCTCTGCCTCCCTGCTGCTGGGACTATAGGGGTGTGCTCTCACATCCCACCCTGTTTTGTTGAAACAAGGTCTCCCAGTGTGGCCTTGGCTGCCCTGGAACTCTTCTGTGGCCAGGGTGACTCTGAACTGGTCCTCCAGCCTCATACTCCAGAGTGCCGGGAGGAGGACCGAGCCTGCTCTACTACGATCCAGTTTTCAACTCCTGCCATGGCCGTTCTCTCACCTGGCTCTTGGTTTTGGCCTCTTCTTTTGTTTGCTGTTCTCTGTTTTTGAGTATTTAACTTGGGGGAGAGGGTGATGGAGACAAGTTAAGGTAAGGACCTCAGCCTGCTGGGCAAGGCTCTGTCATTGAGCCAGTCCCTAATGCCGCCTCTGGTGGCTTCTGTTGCCTGGGTCCCATTGCTTGTTGATGGCCCATGAAGGACACGGGTGTAAAGACCTACTGAAGTGAGGCATCAAGGCTCTTGTAAGGATACTCTGGTGTTTACTGGAGCCCTGGAGCCGCACCCAGCATCAAAAGACAACTCCAGCATTTGCCCCTATCCCACAACTGTCCTCTCAATAGCATGGAGTAGAGGCTGGTCACCTTCTGGTTGATGACGTCTGCCTCCTCCTCCAGCAAGGCTACCAGCCTCCTTAGCAGGGCTTCCTTCTCCGTGGGTGGGGGTCCCTGGAACTCTGGGGGGAGGGGGGCAGAAGAGAATTGGACTGGGAGGGGCTCTGGCTTTGCTCCTACCATCACCCCTCACCAGGGCTCCTCTGCTGCTTACCTGAGCTGGGTGGAGACTTCAGTTGCTCCTGCACCAACTGTTCCAGACGCTGGGCAACCAGGGCATAGAAGTCTGCTGTGGCTGGGCCTGGCCGGGAAGCAGTAGTAACACTTTGTGTTTACAGAGCATGAGATTTATGGAGTCTCTCCTCCCAACCATCTTGCCAAACAGCAACAATGTCCACTTCACAAAAGGGTAAACTGAGACCATGAGACTTTGGTAAATAAAAGATGTTAACATCCTCAGCCTTTCTACTTTGTTGCACCCTCAAATTCAACTAATATTCAAGCTGAGCTCTGGAGATCATTCCATCCAGTGAGGGCAAACAGGCATCGTTCCTGCCATCACTACCTTACCCCTTGTCCAGTTCACACTCAGCAACTGACCACAGGGCTCGTTTTAAGTAAGCCATCTAATCAGGCGCGCCTCTTTATAGAGTTATTTTTAAATTGTATGTGTGCGTTCTGCCTGCATGTGTGTTTGTGAACCACTTGGGTACCCAGTGCCTGAAGGCCAGAAAACAGCATTAGAAGTTGGATGACGTAACAGTTAAGAGAACTGGCTGTTTTCCCAGCAGGCCAGGGTTCAATTCCCACCACCCACGTGATGGCTCCCAACTTTCTGTAACTCCAGATCCATGAGATCCAATGCTCCTTAAAAAAAGAAAAAGAAAAGATTCATTTGGTGAGTATGGGTGTCCTTCCTGCACATATGTCTGTGTGCCAAGTGCACACCTGATGCCCTTAGAGGCCAAAAGGAGGCCTCTTTTCCCTAGTTCTTAATGTATGCTTTTCATGCTTCGTGCATGCTAGGCCTTAAACTCACAGTAGTCCTCATGCCTCAGCCCCTCAAGTGTTGACTCCAACAATGTGCTACCACACTTGGTTCTGTTGATCGTCACTGATCAAGTCCAAAAATCCCTTCTTCCAAAAAATCTCTGTTACTTTTTAAAAAAGGAGAAAGGATTTGCCCAGTTGGATTACCAATTGGCCAGGGAGTTATGATTGACAACCACACTTCCTGTCTCTTGTGCTGGGGTACTAGAGCTACAAGAAGGCTTTCCTAAGAGCCAGAGAAGCACCCACTTAAGGAAAGAGATAAATTACCAAAGGAGGGTGCCAAAGCACCTCTCCCTGGTCAACCACGGAATTGCTATCTACAAGTCTAATAAGCTGGGGCTCTATTTTATGGTGCATGCCTGTGGTTCCAGTATGAGGTAGGCTGAGGCAGGAGGGCTCCAGCAAATGTGATTATGTCTCAACATTTCCTTTACTGTAGTTCCTAAGCAGTGCACCCCAAAATTCATCAAAGTGTTGGCCAGCCTTTCCTTCCAGTCCTAGCCTAGGGCCCAAGCAGGAGTTGTCAAAATGGTGGTAACATGACATCCCCTCATCTTACAACCTTTGTGAAACACTACTGCAGGAGCTGTCCACAGTGGTAGCAGCTCCTCTCCATCCTCCCTGAGCAGCTCCACAGACATGGTGCCTCAGCCAAAAAGGCCTGCAGCCAAGAAGGACGTCTCCACCTAACCCATGGGCCCAATGCAGGGGAAAGGCAATGACAAAACGCCACCAATCCCTGAGCTTCCCAAGCGCAGGACTTGAAATCCCACCAGTCCTCACTCTGGAAATCTCTGCCCTGAGAAGCCACCCTCTAAGAAGTCCTATATAAACCCTATCCTGTGTCCAATTCCCTGCTGCCTAATACCAGGAGCAGAGGACAGCCATCCATGGATTCGTCCCTCTACCCTGGACCCTCCAATAAATCTCTTTCATGAGATTTTCTGCCTAGTGGGACTCTCTCACCAGAAGAGGCCAAGAAGAAAAGAAGCAATGAAGAGAAGTGGATAGGGGCTGAGGCTCCTGAGCTCCTCAGCTCAGCTGGGGATACACTCCCTTGGAAGCCACAATGCCTCTGCTGAGGAGGCTTCCTCTCAGAGCTGTGTGGTTCTTGGGCCCCCGGCCTCAGGATGCCCCTCCATTGGGACACTGTCCCACCTCAGACCTGTAATGGTCCTGGACTCCCATGTCTCAGGATACCCTCCCATCCAAGCAGAAACACTTACACTTACCCCCTAGAAAGAAGTGTAACAAAGAATTGAAATGGTTATGTCTTGTGTTGAAGCTGAGCAGTGTTGACTTTGTAATGAGTACTGTCTGGATTTTTTGGAACCAAAGCTCCTAGCCCTGAAAGTTTCACAAATGACCTGAATAAATCTCTTACCAGGCTCTGAACCATAGCAGGGGCGGAGGGGAAGGAAGCAGGGCCTAGAGGACTCCGTGGGAGGAGCTCCTCTCCCCAGGGGACAAGGGAGGCATCTTCGGAGGCGGCTTAGGAAATCTGTCGTCTCTTCTTGTGCAGGGCTCCTAGGGACAAGAACCTCGGAGTTATCCCAAAGGGGTCTGGGCAAACAATCCCTTCGTCCTTTCATGGAAGATAACTCTTGAAACAGGCATATGAGGTTAGGTCTGAAGTGAGTAGGCAGGTGAGGACCACAAGACTCAGGAAGATCTTCCCATCAAAGGCTGGCCCTGGGGGAGTGGAAGAGTTACTCACCTGGGTGGAGTTGCGACAGGGGACCCAGAAGCTTCCCCGCGTTTAAGGAAGGCTGTCAGAACCTTCAGTGTGTCCTCTCGGAGGCCCAACTCTTCAGAGCCGGCCATGGAGGTACCTGAGGCAGAAGACAGAGGATGCACCCAAGTGCAATGATAACTCGAATCACTGAATGAAGAGGGAGCCATACTCCAAGGAAAAGGTAGCTTAAGGGCCAGTGGGGCAGTTGATTCCGTTGAGGAGAAACGGTCTGAATTATTGAATCTAAGAAAGGAGGTAACTGAGTGCTTGGACTCTTATATGCAGGAGTAGGGAAGGGAGTTTGGAGATCCCTCCCAGCTCTGGGTGCTGAAGGAGGCTCGAAGAACAGAGAGAATAGGGAACTACTAATCCTAGTACGCTTTGCGGCAAACACTGACCCGGTTTCCCCGCTTTTTCACCGAGCAGCCTGCTGGGAGATGTAGTTCCAACTACTTCTGGCGGGCACCGGGGGACCCCGAGTGTATGGAAGTCAGAGAGGCAGGACTGGCAGTGGCCTCTCCTGCAACACGGTTCCCTCCCTGGCACCCCGCTCACCTGGCTTGGGTTCTGCCCCAGTCGCACTGGCGTTCACGCTTTCACTCAATTTCTATAAACTTTACTTCGGAAGTTCAACTTTCCCGCGCATGCGCACTGGGCCGACACGGCAACCGCCCCAACGTCGAAGGGGTGGAGCGTTGTGTGGCAGCATTTGCATATGGCGTTCCCAGCATGCCTGTAGGCGGAAGGCCAAAAAAGGGTATCGAGGGAGTTAGGCCGGCTCAGCCGAAGTGCGCTCCTAGGATTTTTGACTTTCTTACGTAAATGATGAGAAAATTGTTTTATATCTCAAAGTATCATTAGAAAAGAAAGTCCCAGCGCTCGGAGGCTTAGCTGACAAAGAAGGGGGTTGCGTGGCTGCGAGTCTCAGAACTACTGTTTGGGAGCCCCAAAACCAGTGCTGGCACCCGGGCCGCCCGAGAACGCAATTCCTCCCCTGGTAGGTAACGCGGAAGAACCGGGAGGGTGGCGGCCTCAGGGCGCAGGATCGGGCAAACCTGACGTTCGGGAGCTCGGCTACGGAAAACCAGAATGGCTACGCGTTGTAGACGGAAGCCTGCAGTCTCAGCATCCAGGCTGGAGGCAGTAAAGATTGCTGCAAGTTCAAGGCCAGTGAGCTCCAGGCCAGGCTGGACAACAGAATGAGCTCCAAACCAGCATGGGTTAAGCGAGGTGAAGACCATCCAGAGCTACTGAATAAGTTTGAGGGTAGCCTGGGTTACAGAGTGCATTCGAGGCCAGCCTGGGCCACACAGTGAGTTGAAGAACAGCCTTGGCTACATAGCAAGTTCAAGGACAGCCTATGCTGCATACTAAGACCCTGTCTCAAACATCCATAAAAACAATATAGAAAAACAAAACAGAAGAAGCAACAGCACCTGGGAGAAGACTCTGGAAATGAGTAAGGGTTTTCTGCAAGGGTGAGGCGGGTGTGAGAGCAGTCATGATCCTTTAAAGACAAGGGAAAGAGGACTTCACTCTGGAAATGGGGTGCCTGCTTTGGATAATAGAGAGGGGTTTACGTTTAGAAAAGGGAAGGAACCTATAAGTAGAGTTCCTATAGAAGACTCTGGGGGCAGGAGAGGCGGTCCCATTGGATTTGGAAAGGTGGGAAGGAGGAGTTTCCCGTTTGTACACAAAAAAACAAATGTGAAGGAAGACCTGTGTTGTGTCGGGTCAGAGAGGTTTGAGTGCATTTGCCCCTTGACATACAGGCTCAGAAACTGTCCTGTGTGCGCAGGCTAGAGCATGGGAACCCCGAAACCGCGGATTTTGCCCTGGCTGGTGTCGCAGCTGGACCTGGGGCAGCTGAAAGGCGTGGCCTGGCTGGACGAGAGCCGGACGAAGTTCAGGATCCCATGGAAACATGGCCTGCGACAGGATGCACAGATGGCTGACTTTGGCATCTTCCAGGTGCTGGGGGAAAGACTTCAGAGGCATTTCAGGGTGTGGCTGGACAGGGGCTGGGTCTTGCTAATTAGGTGGGCTAGGACTGGAGGGACAGACAGGAATTGATTGGCAGATTCCAGGAACTGCTGAAAGCCAGGTTGGGTCTCTTAAAAAACAAGTGTGAAGGAAGACCTGGGTTCTGGAGCAATGGTTCTCAATGTGTGGGATGCCACCCCTCTGGGGGTTGAACAACCCTTTCATTGGAAAACAAATATTTATGACTTATAACAAAACTACAGTTATGAAATAGCAATGATAATAATTTTGAGTCTGGGGGGGTCACTGCAACATGAGGAACTGCATTAGGATAGTTGAGAACAGCTGTTTTAGAGGGTGGGAAGTCTTTTGGGGTGGGCTCTTGATTTTAGAACCTTAAGCCTTAAGAATTGAGACTGCCCTCAAGATAGGCTTTATTAGCTGCCAGATCACGCATGGTAGTAAGAATGTGAGGTGACCTGGGGTGAGGTACCAAGGAGGTCCAAGAACTCTGGCTTAAAAAACAAAAGTCTTGAAGGTGGACATGGTGATGATATGAGTTTGCCATCCCAGCACTCTGGAGATGGCAGCGGGAGAGTCACAACGTGGAGCCCAACTTTGGTTATAATGTGTGAGACCTTGTCTCAAAATGAAAACGATTTTTGGTTTTTTCTTTTTTTTTGTTTTTGTTTTTGTTTTTTTGGGGGGGGTAGGGGTGGGGGGGTTGAGGCAGGGTTTCTCTGCGTAGCCCTGGCTGTCCTGGAACTCACTCTGTAGACCAGGCAGGCCTCGAACTCAGAGACCCACCTGCCTCTGCCTCCCAAGCGCTGGGATTAAAGGTGTGCGCCACTACCGTCTGGCAATTTTTTTTTAGTGTGGAAATAGTGGATAAATATGAGGACAGAGGTTCTAGGGGCTCTGTGAATGTGAGAACTTGGGTAGGAAGTAGAAGTGTATGGAATATGGTGGGAAGTGTCAGGGCCTCAGGCCAGAGTCTAAGTCGTCTTCCCTACTGTCCTGGAATCACTGATGTATCAGGCCTGGGCAGAAGCCAGTGGTGCCTACACCCCAGGGAAGGATAAGCCAGACCTGTCAACCTGGAAGAGGAATTTCCGGTCAGCCCTGAACCGGAAAGAAGTGTTGCGATTAGCTGATGACCGGAGCAAGGACCCTTTTGACCCTCATAAAGTGTATGAGTTTGTGACTCCAGGTGTGTGTAACAAGGCTGGCTTGGGGTCCCAGAAACCTTGGGATGGGAGGGTCTCTGCCACTTACTATGCTCACTTCCACTCTGGACAGGAGCTAGGGACCTTTTACATCTGGACACCTCTCCTGACACCAATGGCAAAGGCAGTCTGTCTGATCCCCAGGTGAGGAGGCAGGAGTCCTGTGCCTCAGCCTTACCCTGCCCATTAGGCCTCCCCTTTTTCCCCACCCCTGGCCCTTACCCCGGGACCTCCATTCCTTCATCAGTTTGCTGCCCTCTTGACTCAGCTGTTAACTAGCTAGCTCCTTCCTTCTCCAGGAAGACCTCTGGGAATTACTTGATGGCATGGCCTTGGGAACCCTCACAGATGAGGGGTCCTCAGACCCGGCTATTGCTTCTAATCATTCTCAACTACTGCCAAGCCCCAATGTGAACAACTTCCCAAACCCAGTGCCCCAAGAAAATCCACTGAGACAGCTGCTAGCCGAGGAACGTGAGTGCCAGCTGTGGAGTGGGAAGGGCTGCAGCAGGGACAGTGGTCCTTACCCTGGTCCTCCTCATCTCTCCCCTTTTACCCCACTGCTCAGAATGGGAGTTCGAGGTGACCGCCTTCTACCGAGGCCGCCAGGTCTTCCAGCAGACACTCTTTTGCCCAGGGGGCCTGCGGCTGGTGGGCAGCACAGCTGACAACATGACACTGCCCGGGCAGCCAGTCACCCTGCCAGACCCTGAGGGGTTTCTGACAGACAGGCTTGTGAGGGAGTATGTGAGGCACGTACTCAAGGGGCTGGGCAAAGGGCTGGCACTGTGGCGGGCAGGGCAGTGCCTCTGGGCCCAGCGCCTAGGCCACTCACATTCCTTCTGGGCTCTGGGTGAGGAGCTGCTTCCAGACAGTGGGAGAGGGCCCGATGGAGAGGTCCCCAAGGACAAGGACGGAGGTGTTTTCGACCTTAGGCCCTTTGTGGCAGGTGAGTACCCTATGGGAATGGACAGGCCATGGTGTTGATTGCATTCAGAGCCTGATACTATAAGCTTTGAGGCAAAGACAGGCCTGTACCACCATGTGCAGGGACTGGCTGCTGTAACTATTAAACCCTAACTAATGTAGCATAGGCACCAGCATATAAGATATTCTGGTGTGTAGACATTCCATAGTGTATATACAGAAACGATGGTGAAGCTGGGAACTTGGCTCAGTTGGTAGTACCCCTGCAAATTACAAGATTAAGTCCCCTATGGTCCTGCTATCTAGCAGAGTTTTGTGGAGTAATGAGCCCAGCATGTGCCTCCAGTTATTTCCACCAGCCAAAGACATGGACTGTTGAGAATCCACAAGAGCCAACTGGAGAATTTTCAAGTTGTTTTGAGGAAGGGTGTCTCTCTGTAGCCCAGGCCTCCCTAGTGCTAGGATGCCATGTGTCAGCAAGGTACCAGTTTGAAGTTGCATTTATATTTGAAACTCGAGTTTTCTGAGGCAGGGTCTCGCTCTTGCTGCTTCTCCTAGCCTTGAACTCTCACTCCTCCTGCCAAATCCTCAAAGGCTGGCATCAAATGTCAGTTAGAGACCCACAGTGGTGCCTGAGCAGCTGAGGAGCCCCAACAGCCTCCTGAGCTGCCAGGGCCCACCATCCTCCTCACTGCTGGGCCTCTCACCTCCATAGTACTGCTGAAGGGGGAAGGAGACAAGGAGCACTTGTTTATGTCTGCAGGGACCTTTCCAGATAGGCAGTGCACAGTGGTGTCAGCATCTCCAGGGAAGATAGAAGTTGAGTGGGTGGACAGGTAGTAGCCATCTTTTCTTTTCTGACCTGACTCTTGGGTTTCCAGATCTGATTGCCTTCATGGAAGGAAGTGGACACTCCCCACGATACACTCTATGGTTCTGTGTGGGGGAAATGTGGCCCCAGGACCAGCCGTGGGTTAAGAGGCTAGTGATGGTCAAGGTACCAACTGTCTTAAGCTACTGGGGATGGGAGGGTCCACTTGTGGAGGAACCTGCGGCACTCAGGGACTAAGACTCTCAGAAGCCCCTGTCAGAAATAGCAACTCCAACAGGCCTCTGCAGCCACTGTTACCCATCCCAAAAGTCTGAGTGTCCTCCACAGGGCTTATCCAATATCCAGAGCTTATTCTGACTCTAGACCCTGTAGCTGGCAGGTGCAAGTCTTTGCAGCCTTTTAAGTGTGTAGATCCCAGGGGCTTCCATTAGTTATGACTGGGGTGGGGGTGGGGCAGCCACAGTTCCTAGCAGTACTAGGCTGAGTGAGGGTCCACCCTGGTTTATGCTGGCAACCCATAGCTGATTGGAGATGTGTCCTGCCTCATTCAGGTTGTTCCTACATGTCTTAAGGAGCTGTTAGAGATGGCCCGGGAAGGGGGAGCCTCCTCACTGCGAACCGTGGACTTACACATCTCCAACAGCCAGCCTATCTCCCTTACCTCTGACCAGTACAAGGCCTGTCTCCAGGACTTGGTGGAGGACATGGACTTCCAGGCCACTGGAAATACCTGAGCCCGGCTCAGCTGCTACCAATAAAGTGCTGTCACACTGACTCTAGGCTGCTGGTTACTTACTCTACAGGGGTCTCAGTTTTCCCATCTGCAGCTGAGGGTTAGGTGCTCAGTGAGTGAGGCACACAGACAAAACACACAATGGCTGCCAGCTCTTGACCGTTCCCCAAGGTCCTGGAGAAAGTTTGACAAAGGAAGCAAGAGACAGGACAGGTCCAGAGCTGCACATTGTCTCTGCATGGAGCAAGGGAAGCTGTCCCAGGCTGTGATCTACCTAAGTAGTGATGGATGGCAGCTGGCCAGCTTGCTCTGGGGCAGGCTGACTCGCCATGGATGGAGTCACTGCAGCCTCAGTGCTGCAGACACCAGAGGCCACTCAGGCAATGCTCAAAGCTGGGCCCTGCCTCCTGTTACCCCCACATTCCTGAGTTTGGTGTGACACCTTCATGGTTACCCCCCCCCCACTCACCCC
>JADRCD010222449.1:0-12687 GCA_019843815.1 Montemys delectorum | reverse complement strand
CCTGTTAGTCCCCCATGAAGGAAATTTCCACCTATGAATATACAATACTCATCTTCCAGGAAAATGATAAGATTGCTTGTGTTCCCAGTGCCAACCATTAAAGAGCATGCTCATTGATCCTCTTGTCACAGGCTTTCCTTCCTCTCTTTTGTCACTTCTCCATCATAGTGATCCCTGACTAAATGACTTGATTTGAAATTCTTCCCTCACAATCAAGATCTACAGGAGCTCAAAGAAAAACAAGTATCTCAGCAAAAACTGAGTGTTATTGAGGGAATCTGATGTGCCAGTCCATAAAGTTATACAATTTTGTTTTGATCAATGGATGGGATAAGCTCTCAGAGATGGAAAGCATAGAGAATAGCAAGATCAATAAGATGTGATGGCTCAGAGTCCAAGCTACTTGTTGATAGTTCTATCTTATGACACCTGAGCATCATTGCTGGTAATAATTCCCATCACATAAAAACAAACTCTGCCCCAGAGATCCCCACTGAGTTCAGCAGATCACTTATGGGTCTATTTAATAGCCACTTGTGGCATTTCTTAATAACAGTACTACTGGTTAATTTCGAAGCAAACCAAATAGTTAATTTGGGAATTTCCCTGTGACCATTTCTGCAGATAGTAACCAGCTCTGTGAATTCTGCCAAGTCAGTTAACCTCACTGAGTTTAGTTCCCATCTGTAAAATATGAAGTGTACTAGATACTTTAGTGAAATGTTTATAAAATACCCAGATTTCTATTTATTAAAAGTATTCCAAAAGTCATCGTTAATGACTATTTTTTCCCATTATTTCTGCAGAATGAATCTCAGTGGTTTTGAGCACAGCATAGTAGGCAGTTGACATGCCTTTTAGAAATCAAGGTGTGGTACAAACATTCTCTTCAGTGACGGCTTTTTGTGTTATTAAATCCAGTGTCTGTTTGTAAGATTACTCCATCCAGATCTCAATAGGAAAACACATTCTTTATTCAATCATGTAAAGCAGTCTCTTTCTTTAGCTTTGCCAGGTGGAAATCATCACGTGTCTCTCCATCTAAGTAACTGAAGACAGAACAGAAAGAGTTTAGCCTGTGCAGAGAAGCTTGCTCTGGTTGCCTGTATTTCACATGTTGGAGTAATTTCCAGGTTTAGATATTTTCTTCAATTATCACATTGTTTTTCTTGTCTTTTTTCCTCCCTCATCAACAGAATTTCAGTCTTGATGAATATTTTCTTCCCCCCCCCCCTGTGGCTAATTGTATTTTTAATGGTCAGAATTTAAATTTTCCACTAAGTTCAAGTAGCCCTCTCTCTACTCTTAGCATCACACTGTTTGTCCTAGCTTCAGAGAAAATAATAAAAATAAAGAAAGAATGGGAGAGACATACAAATTAAGGAGGAATAAACTGAACTGTTTACATAGGTTGCTGTTGATAGTTATTATCAATGTATTAAGATTTTTCAGAAGCTATATTATCTGCAAGAGGGAAGTTTAATAGCACTCTTCTTAAACTGTCTTTGTACTAACTGTGTAATCTTAGCATACAACAGTACATCTTCTTTATATATACATATTTTTTCTTTATTTACATGTAAATTTCTCCTTTCCCAGGTTCCCCTCCAAAAAACAAACAAACAAACAAGCAAACAAAAACAACAAGAACAAATCCCTTTTGCCTCCCCCCTCCCCATGCCTGCCACCCCACCCTCTCCCACTTATTGGCCCTGGCATTCCCCTACACTGGGGCACAAAACCTTCACAGGGCCAAGGTCCTTTCCTTCTATAGATGATCGAATTTGCGATCCTCTACTATACACATGCTGCCAGAACATTCAGTCCCACCATGTATAGTCCTTGATTGGTGGTTGGGTCCCTGGGAGCTCTGAGGGTACTAGTTGGTAATTGTTGTTCATCCTAAGGGGCTGCAAACCCTTCAGCTCCATAGAACCTTTCTCTAACTTCTTCAATGGGGACCATGTACTCAGTTCAATGAATGGCTATGAGCCTCTACATCTGTATTAGTCAGGTATTGTCAGAGCCTCTCAGGAGATAGCTATATGTTTGTCCTTCCTTTAGTCTCTGCTCCATAGTTAATCTCTGCCACTCCTTCTGTGGGTATTTGGTTCTCCTTTTTAGGAAGGAATGAAATGTCCACCTTTTGGTCTTCCTTCTTCTTAAGTTTCTTGTGGTTTGTGGGTTGTTCTTCCTGTATTTCCAACTTCTGGGCTAATAACCACTTATCAGGGAATGCATATTTCTAAGCATTGTAACTATCAGATACTGCTAACACTGGGAGAGATATACTAATATCGAGGCTTTTAGTCTTAAGCTGTTTTAACCCCAGAATACGTTACAAAAAACAATTGAATCTCATATTTTTACAGGGAACAGGGAAGCTCTGGCAATAGAATCATTGAGCTTTGGTAGTAAGGCAAGGCTTTTCTGCGAGAGCTGTGACTTTAGTGAAGATACAAGTGACAGAGGGTAAGTACCTATGGGTAAATGGTTCTGCAGAGTAGGATATGAAAGACAGACATCTCTTCACTGCCTTGAATGCTGAAGTCATGTGGAACTGGGCATTGTCAATATCTTAAAGGCTTTGTCTACGTAGCCAGGCTTGATATGAGCAAATTTGTGAATGAAAATCCAAGTAGAAGCTGACCAGTAAGATGAGAGGTAGAGATGACACACCAGGAATGAGTTGAAGAAACACAGATAGGAGAAGCTACCGTCTCAAAGAGCTCCATGAAGCAGAAAGTCAACAGTCATAACTCACTTTGGATTAAGAGCAACTGGGTTAGGAGAGGGTGTTCGAGTGAATGTTTGCAGTACACACTAAATAAACAAACTCAATACAATGCAGTACCTATAGGTAAATGATGACTCATTTTGGTTAGAATGTAACATAAGTGAATGATGGGTGGGATGGAGAACACCATTATCTCTATTACTATACTAAAAGATCCTTTGTTTCAAATACATGCATTCATTCATCTTTGTAGTCAAAGAATTGGTGAAATAATACATGATCAGTAATTCCCAGTTGAGCAGAATTCTGACTACTTCAGAAAACAAATCCTTTCAAGAGTAAAACTGGGATGCTCTCCCTAGCATGCTCTCCATATCATGTGATAAGCAAATACTATAACTTACAGTTTTATATAATGTGGCACAGTGTGAACAAATGCATGTGTCATTTTCTAAGGACAAATAAACTGACTGTAAAAAAACTAATATTTCAAGATATTCAAAGGCTCTGAACTTTCTTCTCACATTGTCTCTATAAGAAAAAGTGAAGATTCTGTTCAATATCATCATTGGAGAGAAATTGGAATATAGTGACTCCATTGTTCTAGGCAGGTGTCTGTTAAGAGTTATAAAAGAGGAGGGGCAAAGAATGTAGAATACTACCTGAAACTGCCCACAGTTTCACGAATGGGATTCTCTCAGGTAGGAGGGAACAAAGGACCTGAAATAGAGGGTTTGAAATGCAAAGAGAAAACACAAAGCCAAGTTGCTTCCCAATCAAGGCTCCAACTTTGCTTAGAATAAGCCAGGGTTTTTATAGTTACAAGAGAAACCAAAACCAAGTCTCTAGATTATATTGTAAAGAAAGTTCAGGTGCCAAAGTCCTCAGGTTCAGTGGATCTTCAGGCAGTGGGCATGTTCAGGTGATGGGCGTGCTCAGGCCATGGGCGTACTCAGGTGATGGGCATACTTAGGCAGCTTCTTCAAAGACAAACCAACAGTCAACAGAGAGCATCTGTCTTAGCTCCCAGGTGGTAGCCCCTAAGCAGAGGCTGCCAGAAGTCCTATCACTGAATTGAAGAGGGAAGATAACAACTACCTACAGAAGGAAGAAGTGATACTGAAAAAACATACATTGAGAGTAATGAATTTAAGAATGACTGAGTCAGTATTTTAGAATAGCAGAGCAACATCAAATGTATCTCTATGTAGGGTTAAGGTTCATGGGCTTTAGGAAAATGTGGAAAGCTGGAAATGGGAAAGTTCTTCTTCCTCAGAGGAAAACATACCAGTGGGTTGTATAATACCAAACTGCCAATTTAAAAAGCATACATATCAGTAACATTGTTCACAGACTGAAGAGTTTAGGAATATAAGCACATGCGTGCGCGCGCACGCGCACACGCGCGCGCACACACACACACACACACACGCGCACACACACACACACACACATGCATGCATGCACGCACATATGTAATGACAATTAGTGAAAAATAAGGACATAATTTGAAGGTGAGTAGAGAGGGGTATATGGGAAGTTTTGATGAAGGAAAGGGAAGGCAGAAATGTTATAATTATATTATAATCTCAAAAATTAAAATAGTGATAAAATAGAATTATAAAATTGGCTAGCTATTTCTGTATCTGAATCTGACTCTATACCTACACTTATTTGTATGTCTATTTATCTACTTGAATTCTTGACTCTAATTCTTAATATTTTCTAATTTTCTAAAACATCTTTTTTTTACTTTTAAGAAGTTTTGGGTTTTGCTTTACCAGATAATTAAAACTGAACTCCCTGATAGTACATACATTGCATGAGCTTTGCATGTGTGGCGATCATTATAATTGTGATCATTCATAGGGACAAGACGATAGAAGGTGCTATGGAAAATTATTTTGTTCTTTAATGTCTGTGGACAGGGAGTATGTAATAGTTTCCCAGTTAAATAAACCAAAACAAAGCAATAAACTGAATTGATTGGCAGTACCCACTATCTTTGACAGATTTGAAGGATCATTAGTATTGAAAACAAAGGCTCTAATTTTCCAATTGCTCTAAAATATTCAGAACTCAAAGATAATTCTGTAAAGTATTTGGTGAGAGTAACCCTTAAGTTTGTGACCAGTAAACCATTTTAAAAGATTCACTTGCAATTTCCATTGATATAGAGGCAATTAAACTCACTCTGAAAGATTCTTCATATAATAAACTACTTGGTATCATCATATGGTTCCCAGGTGATTCTTAGGTGTGCAGAAGTTTAAGGACAACAATCTAGACATTCGACAAGCTAAAATTTACAATTATATCAATTTGTTTTGATTTTTCTCTTGTGGATATTGAAGTCATGATAATCATAATTGAGCCACAATTTCCTGCACTTGGTATCTCTTTGATGTTTACTTGTCTTTCCATCTTTCATCAAATAGCTTGTCTCAGCTCAGTTGATGTAACCTAAAAAGCTCTCAGGGCTTCACAGCATGGGAAGCTGCATGGTTCAGGATAGCACCTGGGTACCATTAAAAAAAAAAACAATTCTGAAAGCAAAACAATATTCCAAAATTATAACTACTTAGCCTTAATTACAGGGTATGACAGAACCAACCAATATTACCACGCTCATAGACTTTATTTAGAAAATGCTTAGATATTTTCAGGAAGACTGAGCACCCTGCACTAGAGCCCTTGGGACACCAGTGGTGAGACACAGGAAGGAACTAGAATAGCTAATTCCCTTACTCTGAGAGAGGAGGTCACATTGTCATTTTAGAGAATGCTAGTTTTAGAGGGCATTGAAATTCTATTGTCTGGTTGTTGGTTCGGTGTCTGAGAGATCTCAGGGGTCCAGTTTAGTTGAGACTGCTGGTCTTCCTGTGGGGTTGCCCTCCTCCTCAGCTTCTTCCAGCTTTTCCCTAATTCAACCACAGAGTCCCCAGCTTCTGTCCATTGATTGGGTGTAAGTATCTGAATCTGACTCTTTCAGCTGCTTGTTGGGCCTCTTTGAGGGCAGCCATGCTAGGTTCTAATCTATAAGCACACCATAGAAATCAATAATAGTGTCAGACTTTGGAGCCTCCCCTTGAGCTTAACCCCAATTTGTGCCAGTCACTGAACCTCCTTTCCCTCAATCTCTAGCCAATATGAGGCCTTTGACACGTATACAGCAGAGAATTGCCTGGTGTGTGTGGCCTCAGTGAGAGAAGATACACCTAACCCTTGAGAGATGAGGCACCAGGAAGTAGAGTGGTATGGTGGGATGGCGGTGGGGGGTGGGGACATCATCTTGGAGACTGGAGTGGGCGGTATCAGGAGGGAGATAATGACTGGAGTATAAAAGAAGATTTAATAATAATGACAATAAAATAATAATAAATTTTAAAGAAATAAATAAAAGACATTTTATTCTCAAGTTTACATCATGGACTTGCAATATGTCACTTAATGAACTTCATGTTGAAGAACAGTTATATTTTGAGGTGGCAGCCTTTTGCCCAGTCCTTAATATAAATTATTAACTAATAGAAGCAACAGGACTAGTAATAGATCATTCAGGAAAATGAATATGTCATGCAAAAATCCCAATTTTAAACATATCTCTATCAAAATTGCAATGTAAAATTTAATTGCAGAGTTTCCTAAAAATAATGAAAAAGATATGTATGAAGGAAATTAATGTAATTAGAACATTTATTTAAAATAAACATCTTAAAATGTAAAACTCAATGTAAAACTAAGAAATGTTAAAAATCTAAAGAAGGCAATCAAGAACTAAGAAAAGTGAAAAAGAAAAGGATAAATTAAGGTGAAGATGGAAATTAGAATATTGGAAAACTTAAGTAAAAACTTTGAAGTCTAAATTCTAAAGTGCTTTCCCAATATATCATTCTTATATGCTAAGGGTCCATGATTCACTGAAAAATGACACCAAGACTCAAACAGTATGTAAATGCACAGAGTGTTTTATTCTGCGAAAGCCTAGCATGCTTGAGTCTCCCCATTTCTGAAATAGAGAGACAACCAAGTGAGCTTTTAGGCCCGATGTAAAGCACATTAGGGGATCCTTGTGTGGGTGACCTCTATGTTAATTTGCTGGGTCCATCTCTACGGACATTCTATTACTAGGGTGTGGGAACTGTTGCTGAGGAAGTAGCTGAGGAAGTCTAGAAAGTGCTGCTGATCCTTTGTCATTGCCTCAGCCAGGTGACAGGGCAGCTTGTGAGGCCTGAACCTGCCTGAAATTGTGCAGTTTGTAGAAACAGATTTAGGCCTAGTTCCTTAACTGCCAATTTGAAGCCTGTCATGGAAACAGTCGCTTGCCTTCTCAATACTAGGGAATAGGATTCTATTGGTAAAACATTTGTTTTGCAGCCATGACCTGTGTTCTGTGTCTCAAAAACTGCCCCTCACACAAGCAGAAATATATAAGCTAGGTGTGGTGATTCCCACGATGGCGACTGCAGTTCTCTTGGGCTTCCTGGCCTACTAGTTAACCTACTTGGGAGCTCTAGACTCACAAGTGACACTGTCTCAGTAAGTAGGTTGGAAAATACCTAAGTATTGCCAGTAAAAGTTATATTCTGGCTTCCACCACATTTACACATATTCACAAAAATAAACACACACACACACAGAGAAAGAGAGAGTGAGCGAGCGAGAGAGAGAGAGAGAGAGAGAGAGAGAGAGAGAGAGAGAATGAGAGAGAGAGAGGTACACACACAAACACATGCACATGCACACACTGCACACACACATACTGGAAATAATTTTTAGAAGATATGAGTTCCTTGTTCATACAGACAAGCAATAGAGAAACTAGGAAAGTTAAACACATAGGCTTATCTCTTCAAAGGATGGAGATGTTTACCCGTTTGCTACCCAGAAGGCTGGAAATGGAGGTAGTTTTAACCTTGTGAGTTTTTGCTATCTGTAGATCCAGGGTTCACCCCAATCCTCGAGTCTGTTTGTTTATTACACTTTCCTTGTTGTAGGTCTTAAACATAGCTTCTTAGGCCATAAAATCCATTCTTATGAGAAATGGCACTTGCACTTTATTTACAACAGTCTTAGTAACTTCTGTGTTTTCTTGAGGCCAAACCTTAGTTATTCTTCCTAGACTTTTATCTTGGGCATTGTTTCTGAGTCCACTGTACCCATCTTTATGAAAAACAATCATTACTCTGCTGACCCTGATATTTGCAGAGACTCTCCCCAAGATAAAAATAAGAAAGTTGTGACAGTAGGATGCTACTAATTAAGAGAATTATTAAAAAATAAAAGTCATACTAGAATGTAGTTCTTTCTGTAAGATGTTTGCCTGGTGGGTGTCAGTATCTGAGTTAGATAACTAGAACCCGTGTGGAAATCCAAAGAATACAATCACTATGGAGGTATGGATTGGTATCACTAAGACTCACTGGCCAAATTGCCTAGCCTAATGGGAAAGCTCCGTGCTAATGAGATACCTTCTCTCCAAGGTGTCTTAGAGAGATATCTTCAACATGTCTGAGGAGAACAACGAAACATGTACATACACATTCACACACATGTACAAGCATCCTCACATACATGTACACCTGCCCAAATTCCAGCATACACACATCATAAAAGAGCTTTTAAAATTAAAAAATAAATTGAAAAGACATAATAAAAATATTTATTATGCTTTCATTAGGAATTTATTAATATTGATGATGATAACTTTTGGGAAAACTAAACTTAGTCCAGTTGACTGTGATAGAGTTGAAGTATCATCTGATCATCCTGTATGTGACTAGTCTTCAACTATACTGAAATACCATGCTGCCATTCAAAGAGGGGGAAATCCTAGCCTCTGAGAACTCATTCCTTTGCTAATACAGTGATCTAGCTTCTTGAACACAGCAAGCTGATGAAGTAGGCCAGCAATATACAAATTATCCATGAATTGTAAAATGTTTCCATCAATTACAGGGACAATGAGTATTATAAACATATGTGTTTAATGCAAAAGAAAAGCAATGGGGAGTTTCATGAAAACCTTCTAGAAATTTCATCAATAGGATGAAATGCATGGACCAAAGCACTGCTTGTGAGAAGTGCTAAAACCTACATGCAGGGAATCTTTAACATGACCTTATTGGAAGCAGCATCTTTGAGGAAAAACTCTGCCCAGACTCTCTATGTATCAGGGCTCAGGTAAAGACTCAGAGTGAGTGCCACTGAGAAAAGGGTTTAGAATAGTGTGCTGGTGGGACAAGAAGAGTAAATAATCAGGAATAATATCATCCTACAATGCCTTCATTTGAGACTCACAGCATTCAAACCTGACAATCCATTTCTGCCTTTATGTCACTCTTTTGTGATACTCCACTACAACAAGCCATGAGAAATGAATCCTCCCTGCTAAAGAGACCCACAGCCATAGTACAGACAGTCTTCATATGTTGGCACTGAAAACAGCTGGCTTTAAAACAAAAAAGCAAAGCTGCTGACAGGAATGGAATGAAAATAACAAATCAAAACTTAAGTCAATAATTCCAAAAGTGCTTCCTAATGGAGAAGATTAGTAGAAAATGAAAATGTATATTTAATACCTAAGCAGTACTACTATGCAATTAATCAGACTGTCATTTCTAGAATATTCCCTTAACACAAATGTGTAATAAACTGTAGCAGAAAATTGAATGGAAGCATTCTTACCTTCTTTGTCACAAGGTATTGAACTGTGGAATTATACTTAAATTTGTATTTGTCAACTTTTAAAAACTTATTTTCGGAGAATTTTGTGTATGAGTGAGAAACTTACATTATTCTCTGCCCAACTCCCTTCTTTTAAATCCATGATCTCTTTCTTAATTGTTTTTCACAGACACACACATACACACACAGACATACACACATACACACAAATAAAACCTGCTGAGTTGATTTACTCTTACTCACATGTCTCTGTGTTTAGGGTTGGCCACTTGGAGTTAGACGACTTTTCAGGGTCTTGTCCAAGGAAAAGACTGATTCTCCCTCTCTTTGTAGCCATTCATTGCCTATAACTCTTCATCTAGGGTAAGACCTTGTGAGGTTTCTTCTATCACACAGTGTGTTAAATGGTTTTTGTCATCGTGCAGGACTTATTTAGACATCCATATTATTTAGATTTTGTAGGTGCAATTTCCCTGTCATATATAAGAAATGTTGTCTTGTAGCATATATCCTGATCCTCTGACTCCTACAAATCTTTCAACTTGTCCTTTTTCGTGATGCTCTCTGACCTTAAGTATAGAAGTTATATTGGAGATGTATTAATTGGTGATGTTCACTACATGATGAGTGTTCTGAGCAGTTTGATGAGTTGGGCATTTCTGCAAGAGTCTCCCTCTCAGGGAACAAAACCACAAAACCACAAAACAAAACAAAACAAAACACCACACACACACACACACACACACACACACAAAAACATCCTAAATAAGTGGCGAGAGCTACACTCATCTGTTGGACCCAGTGATCTAATGATAAATGAGTGCTTTTTAGAGTGCAATTGGGAATTATTTGATCTCTGTTGCCATTAATCTATTTAAAAGTGCTAAAAAATTACATAGGTGATTAAAAATCACAACTCACAGTTAATACTAAAAGGAAACTCATAACTATAATTTCATATGCATCAAATGGTGTGTGAGTCAAATGGTGTGTGAGGTTAAAGTAACCAAATCAAATCAAAACTAAATGTATTCCAATGTTACAACTAATTTTCATTGTAAGAAGTATAATTTTATTTGAAAATGTAAATCCACAGATTGAAATTTGTAAGCTAACATTTTATATTGGTGTTGCAACTGCATGTTTTGTTTGGGCCAGTTTCAGAAAAATGTTTTATTTATTCAAAAATTGATATTAAGAAATATAAGAGCATACATATATAATGTGTATATATATATGTATATATATATATATATATATATGATTATCATACATTAAATTAGATACTAATACCTGAATAGGGCCTTTTTGGATTACAGAGGAAAGTATGTGTTGGAGGTCTGTATTTTTTGTTTTGTTTTGTTTTTTTTTGAGGGAGGGTTTCTCTGTGTAGCCCTGGCTGTCCTGGAACTCACTCTGTAGACCAGGTTGGCCTCGAACTCAGAAATCTGCCTGTCTCTGCTTCCCAAGTGCTGGGATTAAAGGCATGTGCCACAACCACGGGTCTGTATTTTAACAGTATTACTTTCTACCATTTTGGGACATAAAAAGAAATATCACCATTATAAATTCATCTATATAAGTAAAATCATTTAGTTATCTACTTAAATGAATCTGAAGTCATAATTTCATTTAGAAGCATAGCTTTCTGTGGAATTCCATGTCTTGTTGATATTTTCATGGCATGATGTATTTGGTTGTTATATACCTTCTTCCACTCATTCTCATCCATGGGCATCCTATTCCCTGGGTAACATTGTTAAAGAACAAAGATAAAATAGTTGTTGATGGAATGCAGCTGCACTATAGTGCAAAATTCAGTTGTCCTTTGTCTCTCCCCCTGCCTCCTCATGATCATACTTCTACACTGGTTATCATTTCATGGTATTAGGGAGGTCTCAGCCTGGGCTTCCAGGAGATACCAGAAGAAGGACATCACCAAGTACACTTGATTCAAGGTCTTGGGCTGTATTCCTAAGGAATCTTAACTGGAATACATACTACCACCCTGGGTGCTTCTCAACAAGGCAAAATCACTTCCAAGACCGAAACAAGGACAATGATGCTTTGCTTAGTAAGTCAGTGACAGATAGATGAGACAAACAAATACTATTTAAGCTATAACAAAAATTCACAACACTTTGCAAGATTGCAGTTAAATCTCTATAACTGAATCAACAGTTCAGAATCATCTACTGTATGCCTTTAAAGGGTGGTGAGAAACATAAGGTAGATAAATTCCTAATTTAAGTCATAAAAGGAAGTAAAATGTTGGCAAACACATGCAAAAAATGCAACTTGTACATTACTCAGATACTTTAAAATATTGTATGATTAAACTTTTTATATTTTTATATGAGAAGAAATGTTTCTCTCAGTATGGTGGTATGCAGATGAACAAGATACATATGAGAGTTGTTATCATTTCTTTATTGAGAAAATTAGGAAACTGGAGACAGGTTGATTCTGGGTTGTTGCAATGACCTGAGAGCATGACAACTGCTTAATAAAGCATTTCCTTCAATAGATCTAGTGCAGTTTTTTCAACCTTTTAAAGAAGTAGTAGCAGGTGGAGATAATTAAGTTATATCAAATTAAGTATGGGTTTTGAAGAGAATGGAGGCAGACTTGTAGGGATTTGGAAAGCTAGGGGATATTTCTTAAGCAACCCCTGTAGGGAATACACTGAAATCCAAATGCTTTGACCCTTAAGTCTTCTTAATCTGCCTTATATGTGAGTGATCATTTTTTTAGAGTTCCCAAATTCTGGAACCTGGGACAAAAGGATCAGCCACAGCCTTTTTAAGCATCCGTCCATCCATCCATCCATCCATCCATCCATCCGTCCATCCATCCATCCTACTTATCTATCACATTCATCATTTGTCACACAGACAACTGTCTATTGTAGTACATTCATTTCTCTTCCTGACAACCTACACATAGGTTGTTGGTTTGGTGTTTTTACTCACTATTGCTCTTCTGTTCATGCCTTTAATTAATTTTCTAAGTCATCTGGAAATGTACTGCTCCTTGTCTGCATCATCCTGGCCCCTCACTTTTAGCTTTGTGTAGCTAATACACTCCATCAGGCTCTACCCAGTCGACTAACTACAGATAAAGAGAGTGGCCTATGGAGCCCTGTGCTAGCCCTGAGCATGAACAGCAGAACTGTTTTCCAGGTTTGAAAGAAGCCTGAAGGCTCTTCCCTGGCTGTATTTCAGAGGAACAACAATACTCTGAAGACTACTGCTTTGTTGCAG
>JADRCD010222448.1:601-16204 GCA_019843815.1 Montemys delectorum | reverse complement strand
GGTTTTTTTTGGTGGATAATTTAGAGCCAGACAGATCAATCAATTGAATAGAATTGAAGACAGAAATAAACCCAAACACCTATGGACACTTGACCTTTGACAAAGAAGCCAAAAATATACAATGGACAAAAGAAAACATCTTCAACAATTGGTGCTGGTCTAACTGGTGTTCTGTTTTTAGAAGAATCAAAATAGATCCATATTTATCACCTTGCACAAAACTCAAGTCCAAGTGGATCAAGGATCTCAGCATAAAACCAGATCCACTGAATCTAGTAGATGAAAAATTGGGAAAGAGCAAACTCATTGGCACAGGGGGAAATTTCCTAAACAGAACTCCAGTGGCTCAGGCTCAATAATCAACAATTGATAAATGTGATTCCTGCAACTGAAAAGCTTCTGGAAGGCAAAAAAACACTGTCAATAGGACAAATCAGCAACCAAGAGACTGGGGAAAAAAACTTCATTAACCCTACATCTGATAGAGGACTAATATCCAAGATATATAAAGAACTCAAGAAGTTAACCTCCAAAAACCCAAAATTTTGAGAATTTTTCATGTTGATTATTTCTTATTTATTTATTTATTTATTTAATTTTGGTATGTGTTTTTTGTATGTGTACTTGTTCATGACTGTCCATGTATGTGGACCCCAGATGGTCAATACTGGGTGTTATTATCTGCTATATACATACATATGTACAAATATATAATATATAATATATATATAATATATATATCTTAGTTCTGCTATTATAATATAATTGCATTATTTCTCCATTCCCTTTCCTCATTACAAACTTTTCCATATATCCCTCTTAGCTCTCTTTCCAATTTGTGACCTATTTTCACATTAGTTGTTGTTATGTGTGCATATGTATATAGATACATATTACTAAATATAACTTTCTCAGTATGAATAACAGTGCTCCTATGTTTGTTTCCCAGGCTGATACTGCATAATATTGGACACTTGTCATTGAGTCACTACTGCTTTGCCTTTCCCTGAAGAAGACTATTTTCCCACTCTCAGCATTTTTTCGTTACTGTTGGCTCTTTGTGTGGGGTTGAGGCCTCCTGGGCTTTCTGTCCATGTTGCCTTTGTTAAGCTCACATAGTCTGTCATTGAACCTGGACATCACTGACCATGGAGTACTTGCTAGCCAGTGAGTTCTAGGGATCCCCCGTCTACAGTTTTCCAGTGCTAGGATTGCAAGTGCATGCAGCCTGTCAGATAATTGCCTGTGGGAGGAATAAAACTCAGATCTTCAGGATTTCAAACTTTTCAATAGAATATTTTCTCTAGTCATGACATTTTAATTTTATAATCATGAATATTGAGAATACAGCTTCACTTAAGTTATAGTACAAAAGAGTAAACATATGTTTAGGGCTATATTAGAAATTGTTGGAAATTCTGTCTTAATTCAAAGCAAAATTCATTTAACAATTTTTATAAGACTCCTACATCTGATAGAGGGCTAATATTCAATATATACAAAGAACTCAAAAAGCTAGACTCCAGAGAACCAAATAACTCTATTAAAAATGGTGTACAAAACTAAACAGAGAATTCTCAACAGAGGAATATCGAATGGCCGAGAAGCACCTAAGGAAACGTTCAACATCCTTAGTCATCAGGGAAATGCAAATCAAAACAATCCTGAGATTCCACCTCACACCAGTCAAAATGGCTAAGATAAAAAACTCAGGTGACAGCAGATGTGGCAAGGATGTGCAGAAAGAGGAACACTCCTCCATTTCTGGTGGGATTGCAAGCTGGTACAATGCCTCTAGAAGTCAATTTGGTGGCTCCTCAGAAAATTAGACGTAGTACTACCAGAGGACCCAGCTATACTACTCCTAGGAATATACCCAAAAGATGCTCCAACATACAACAAGAACACATGTTCCGATATGTTCATAGCAGCCTTATTTATAATAACCAGAAGCTGGAAAAAACCTAGATGTCCTTCAACAGAGGAATGGATACAGAAAATGAGGTACATTTATATGATGGAGTACTACTCAGCTATTAAAAACAATGACTTCATGAAATTCATAGGCAAATGGATGGATCTGAAGAATATCATCCTGAGTGAGGTAACATAAATAATCACAAAAGAACTCACATGGTATGCACTCACTGACAAGTGGATATTAACCCAGGAGCTCAGAATACTCAAGAAACAAATCACAGACCACATGAAGCTCAAGAAGAAGGAAGACCAAAGTGTGGATGCTTCAGTCCTTCTTAAAAGTGGGAACAGCATAGTCAACGGGGCAAATACAGAGACAAAGTGTGGAGCAGAGACTGCCCCACCTGGGGATCCATCCCATATACAGTCACCAAACCCAGACATTTTTGTGGATGCCAACAAGTGCTTGCAGACAGGAGCTTGATATAGCTATCTCCTGAGAGGCTCTGTCAGAGCCTGACAAATACAGAGATAGATGCTCACAGCCAACCTTTGGACTGAGCATGGGGTCCCCAGTGGAGGAGTCAGAGAAAGAACCGAAGAAGCTGAATGAGTTTGCAATCCTATAGGAAGAACAACAATATCAACCTACCAGAAACCCCCCACCCAGAGCTCCCAGGGACTAAACAATCAACAAAAGAGTACACATGGAGGGACCCCTGGCTCCAGCTGCATGTATAGCAGAGGATGGCTTTGTAGGGCATCAATGGGAGGAGAGGCCCTTGGTCCTGAGAAGGCTCTATGCCCCAGTGTAGGGGAATGCCAGGGTGGGGAGTTAGGAGTGGGTGGGTGGGGAACACCCTCATAGAAGCATGGTGAGGTGGGATGGAATAGGGAGTTGCTGGAAAGGAAACTGGGAAAGGGAATAACATTTGAAATGTAAATAAATAAAATATTTAGTAAAAAGAAAAGACTCAAGTGAAAAACTGAAATAGCACTTTTAAAAACAAAACTTTCCATCATAATATAATCCAAAGAGATATTAACTTGATAGTAAGAAAAGATTCTTGTTTTTCAATAATTAAACCATTTTGTTTTTTTAAGAGAAAATTGTATACACATAATAAATGTACTGTGATTCATTGTATACAGCAATCTCAGATCTGAGCTAAGCTGATTAAACTCATCTTTAGTTAGCTTTGAGCAACATGTACTCAGACTCAAGGTTTCAGAAAAATCATACTATGCAGCACAGGTTAATTCTGACAGAAGCATTTTATATTCTTTATATGCTTGATTTTGAATTAGTTTTTGGTCATTTCATGTTCACAAAACTTATGTGACTATCAAAAATTTCATAAACCGTAGCATACATAAACTCCCACTTCCTTAACTTTCCATTGGTCATGATATGTTATCACAGGAACAGAAAACTAATCAATACAAACAAATAACACATAACTAATATATTTCTATTTTACTGCTTTTTAAACTTTATTTTTACACTACGGTTGGTTTATCTTGGATTCCTGGAATCCTGATTGTCTGACATCAAAAGAAGCTCTTTGATTGGGAACCTCTGAACTTCATATTATGAAGTAGCTTTCTACAAATTTTTAATTTAGATAATTTGTTTCAGCCTCTAAGAGGGATGAACAGTCTTGATTTTGATTGTTTTGTAAAAATTTTAATGCTAAAACCCCCAAACTGGGAAAAGAATGGTCTCATGATATTAAATTTTTAACACATTATATTCTAGAAGATGCAGATGGAATTAAAACATCTTGACATTTTTAAACTTTATTAAATTTACTATCAGTCAGAACATCCTTTAGAACAGAACATTTTCATTGAGTGTATGGTGAACTATTTTGGTTTGGCATTTAGGACTCAATAACTTTGGAAGGACATTGGTCCACAGAAGTGGATTGATTCTTTTGTATTCTGTGTCCAGACATATAGTGGATTAAAAGAAGAAACTCTAAAAAAAGAACTCTTTGTTACTTTTGAAAATAAATGTCCCTTCTTATTAAGTATATTCCTAAAACAATGACTTCCCTGAGATCACTTTTTAATCCAGAAAGATAGCAGAAACTGATGTAATTAATTAAAAGTCAATCAGTGGCATCATGGGGACTCTTTTAGTATCCATTAAGCCTTAGGTAACATTCAAGCATACTTCCTAAGATAATTAGTCACTGGGTTGCATATGCTTTATTTGTAATTAGCTTAGCTAAATTATGATTTCCATGGCAAGAATTTAAACTGGTGGAAACAGGATTAGGACAAGACACATAATATATGGAGAGCACATGATCAGGAATACGTTTTCCATCTCCTTGGAGCAAGTCATTGGATTTTTAACAGGTTACTGTTCCCTGAGGAGTGCAGCCTTGGGATTTCAATTTTTGCTTACAGGCAGTCCAAATTTTTTCTGGTGACTTTTTTGTTGTTGTTGTTAAAAATGAGTAATAACATCACGTAAACCAAGCTTTTGGGAGAAACAGAGATGATGTCAAAACTGAACACACAAAACCAAAAAACTAAAATAGATGTGTTTGGTTTTTCATTTTTTCCCTTTCCTGTGTTGTGTCTATTTCTGCTTTTCACTGACCTTCCCAGGGTCACCTCTGAGTGCCACTTGATATACACCTGTCCAAATGTATTGTGGCTCTGACCCTGGCCTCCTGTGGAGGTCCACACTGACTCATGGCAGTCCTGAGAATCTGCTGTTTCCTCTTCTGCTCATTTACTCCCTTGACTATACTTGATATTCTCATCACTCTCTATATTATTGCTTGTGAAAGAACTTTTTTTTTTAAATTTCTTGGGGTCAAATTAAGACATTTTATTTCAGAGATTTTCATGAATTGTGCTTCACAGACTATTTAGAGATTCCTTCTGAGGGTTTTTTTTTTCTCTTTTTCTGCTACACTCAATAAAACAGTTTAGATCACAAAGGAAGCAGATTACATTGAAATATGTTGCATAAGAAGAAATGAACAAATTATTAATTACATACAGGAGAAGTTGTTCCATTTAGAATTTTAATAATAGTGGATAAGCAGTGTTTTGTGGTATCTGTAATTATTGATGCGTGTTGAGAAAGTTATATGGTTATTATTGATGATCAAGTCACAGGTGATGTTAGCATTTAGCCACTATACAGGAATGTGATATTAAATGTTATTAATCTTCTCCATATCTCAGTGTTCTCACCTGTAAAATGGGAATCATAGTATTAATTACTAATAGAGAATAATTTTGAATTTAAATGAGTAAACATATATAAAGAGCATTATTTTTATCATATTAGCTAAAAATAACTAGAAGTAATATTGATGTTTTTGGTTGTTTTACTTAAAATTATGGATTTAAATCCATAAGAATATTAGGACCCTCCAAATATTTGTGTCTAACTGATTCTATATCAAGTGACATGGCTTGAGAATTTCCTTTCTATAAGCGATTACATATTATCCCATTTCTCTTCACTTTGGAAATGTATATGCTGACACTGACACCTTAGACCCGGTCATAGTTCCAAAGATTACTTCTAATCCTTTTGCCATTTGTTGCTCATTCTAAGTAATGCTTTCCCTATTTTCTCAGTAACCTCTACCATTACACACTTGCGTTAAAAATCTTTATTAACAGGCTGGAGAAATGGCTTATTGTTTAAGAGCACCTGCTGCTCTTGCAAATGTCTCAGGCTCAGTTCTCAGTATGCACATTGTGGCTCACAACTGCCTCCAGCTCTAATTCCAGGAGATCTGATGCCCTCTAGTGGCCTCCACATGATCCTGGGTGCCCATGCAATACACACAAAATAAAATAACAAATAATTTTTTTCTTTTCTTTTTTTCTATTAAATTATTTTATTTATTTACATCCCAAATATTGTCCCTTTTTGGTCCCCACTCCCAGAGTTCTTCACTCCATCTCCTCTCCCCTTTGCTTCTGAGTGGGTACTCCCTCACCAAAACAAATAATTTAAAAATCTTTATCTGGAGTTCCTTGGTCATTGGCTGACACCTATTTGAGTGCCTTCTTTTTTGGTGTCTAGTAATTTTTCCGGAATAATTATTATTGTCTACTCTAGAAACATTTCATTCCATGCTGCCTTGTAGGCAATCACAGAACTGAAACGTTACTTTAGAGACTCAATTTCATAGCTGTTTCACAAGCTCTCGTTACGGTGCTAAAGTAAGTCAAAGCAACTATCCAAAGGGAAGGACCTAACTTCTGACTTTCTGAAGGTGTGCATGGGTGAATTTCTAAAATCTCATTAAAACCAAGCTATAACCTGATGACAAATTTATTCTTTTGGTGGCATTTCTGCCCACAGTGTATTTCTTCTTGCCTAATATGAGACTTGCAAACATATGAATAATAGTGTTTGTATGTATCACATGATGAGCAATGTAACCAAAAGCTTCCAATGTATATTTAGGCTTTGCCCAATCAGCCTGACTTAGATGGTTTAGCCTCCTCTCTTCTTTATGACAGTCAGGCCTAAAGATAATTCATATATAGGCACCCTTTATTGTAACATGTTGTTGGGGTCCTGCAAGTGTCATGGCTCACAATGAAATCATCTGTGTAAGGTAAGAAAGAAACTTGGTTCAGCATGTCTTAATCAGGCTAGTTAAAACTAGTTTATTTTAAGTATACTTAATTCCAGGACAATTTTGGAAAAAAAAAAGATTTCTGGTAACAATTATCCCAATCTTGTGTGCACAATGGAGCTATGATATGACTACATGGAAACTCTTTTGCAAAGTACTTGCAACCTCTACCATGAAGATGAGTTCTATAGTTTAGGGACTTAGGATCTGGTGTGGTCTTTGACTGCGATATCCCAGAGATCAGCAGGCTGTAAAGTATGTGCTATCCTTCTGAAGGATAGGTTCTATTGATTAAGAGCTAAAAGCCGCAGGAAGGAGAATCTGGATAAATAATCTGGAAGACTTAGGTGCACTCTGGCTATACAGAAAGCAAAGGTCACGAGGTTTTTAAATAACGTCCAGTCCTGGCCTTCTGGATGGAATGTGGGTATACAGCTCCTCCACTGAGGAGACAACCCTTGAGTCATTAATTTGGGCTAATTTTGTCCCTCAACATGGATTATCACTATCATCCAAATTGTGAATGTGGAGGACCACATGGTCTTAGACCAGTGGCACACTTTTGTCTACCAATTTTTATCTTTCTTTTTAACACATTATTTTATTAGACATTATTTCAAAGGAGCTGTTACATAATAAATACTGTTTGAATACCCTCTGTGCTAAGCACTTTTCCAAACCTTAGAATTGATAATAGATAACTGCTAAGACTGCCATTTTGTGGTCTTATTAATGTCATAAGGAAACTGTCTCATTAGCTGTTACTGTCATTACTAGAACGTTCTGTGTTTCTGTGCTCTTTGGAACAGAATACGACAGAAGTCAGAACTTCTTTGTATCATTAGCCACAATAAGCTTGGATGCAAACCAACCACCCAGCAGCACTTTCTGCACCTGTGTATGAGCTTTTACAGTATTTGTCTTTATAAGCTATCCCTGTGATGGACCCCAACATAAGAGAGACATGAACCTATTTAGAGTAAGACTTTCATTTTTAGTAGGAGGTTGAATAAAAGTTTAAGTTCCTAAGACTTCGCTGAAAGCTGACAAGTTAAGACACGAATGTTATACAAGGCAAGTCCTCTGACACAGTCGAATACTCCAATCAATGAGACATGTTCCTAAGGAAATCTCCCTATCCCCAGATCCTGATTGGTAGAATGACATGGCACAGATGTTTATAGATCTCAGGCTTAAATAGATCCGTGGGAACTTAACTCAATGTCACAGTTCAGCTCTCAAGTCTATACTGTGACCCTGATCGATCATTTCAGGGACATATGCTTAGTAAACTATCCCTGTCTGACAGATCTGTGTACACAGGGTTTGTGAGGTGATTCTGGACACCAACACCCCCTCTCAGAATTATTAGGCTGCCTGTTGCTCCTTATGTGGGATTGAGGCCTCCTGTGCTCTCTCTTGTCTGTATTAACATGTCTACTCTTGTTTACCTTGTTCAGCCCATGTTTAGACAGTCATGTTGGTGAGACTTTCTGGGTATAGCATCTGACATTTCTAGGAGACACAATTTTACAGTGAATTCTCTGTTCCTCTGTCTCTTACAATCTTTCAGGCCTTGCTTCCACAATGTTCATTGAACCTTAAGTGCAGGATTTGTTTTCTAGATGTATTCACTGAGACTGGGCTCCACAAATCTGGATTTGGTTCTCATCTTCTGCAATGGTCTCCATCTGTTGCAAAGAGACATTTCTTTATGTGAGGTGAGGATGACACTTACCAGTGGATAGAAGAGCATAAATTTAGGATGTAGTTAGGAATTACGCTGGTTTTATAAAGTGACAGTTGCAGGGTCTCCTCCAACATCGATGAATTTACTCTGTCTGGGTAGTTGCCTAAGTTTTTGGTCTGACTTCCATCCCGTTAAGCAGGTCTTAAGTCCAGTTAGAGAGCTCTTTGCCAGGGCACATGTGCCACTACTGCACTCCTAGGGTTATGATGCTGTGCTGGCTGTTGTTGTGGTTCATAGGCACCATAGCTGGGTAGGACTTTTTAAACCCCTGTATTCTCTATAAAGATTTAACTCCTCTTCCAGTCCACCCATCCCTAATTTACGACTCCATCCCTTGCTTTAATAAGAACACAGATTTTGTTTTCCTGAATCATTTATGCGATTAAGTGCACGGAGAAGGGTGGTGTGACGGCTATTCTCGATTGTCAACTTGACTACATTTGGAATTAACTAAAACCCAAGTGTCTGGGCACAGCTGTGAGAGATTTTCTTAATTAAATCATTTGAGGTGGAAATAACCACCTTTAATTTGTATCTTCTGAGGTGCCAAGATCCACCTTTAAGGTGTGGCTGGCTTGTTTTAAATGCTTCTCTGGACATTTTCCATAGTCCTTTCATTATCCTAACACAAACTCCCGTCATCATTAAATCTCCTATGCAATCATAGCAAAAATTTGTATAACTGACATTATTTTTTTAACCAATTAAGACTTAAATAAACTTGCTTACTATTTTAAGGCTTATTATTTTTTCACAGCATAGGGGTATTTCTCTTTTGGGAAGCCAGTAAATTTATTGGGATAGTAGACTGTTATATTTTAAGAAACATTGATATGTGTACCCTAAGCAAGGCTCTACAAAGTATGTAAATAAAATATAACTTCTTAAAATGATACACCTACAGAAATGTGCACACACTTTAGGGGGCAAGCAAAAATTAAAAAGTGCTTTCATTAAAAAAATTTCAATTTTAGTAAATTAGAAAGAAGCATAGATGTTTTAGAGACAAACTTAGTGAAACGAACTGATGAACTGATAACTTTAAATGTAAAACTACTTTAAGGACGTGATGCAGAAAGCTCTCAAAAATAAGGTGATGTGTAAGAGACAAAGCTGATAGCGGAAGAGATAGTCCCACAGTGAAAAGAAAGTAGGCAAAATTATGTGTTGTCTTTCAAAATAGCAAGAAGTCTGGGCTAGGGACCCATCTTATGAGCATAGCAGCGTATCATTAGAAATCATTTCATTGCATTTTTATATCCCTAAGCCTTGAAGCTTCAGGATCCTGGCCATCTTGGAAATGTCAGGCATACACTCTCTCTGGTGGTACATGTTTCAAGATAGACCAGTCATCGTTTGGCAACTTCCACAAACTGTGAGCCACTATTACACATTGTAGACATGGCAGGCTGTGAGCCATAGATTTTATGGCTGGATTGGTGTACCTGACCCACTACTGGGAACCTACGCTGGCTACAGAAGGTGGCTGGTATGGCTCAGGCTCCATTTCCTCCATTACTAGGCATCCTCCCTAGGGTCAATCTTATGAGTTCCAGGAAGTTTCCACTGCAATAGGTTTCCAATCTCCCCTAGAGGCCCACCTATTTTTGTATCTCCTGTAAATAATTCCTCTATCCCTCCTTCACCCACTTTATCCTTTCTATTCCTCCACAAGCTGATGAGAGAAGATACAGAGACCTACAACCAAACATTAGGCAGCCCTCGGGCAACTCTGCAGAAAAGAGAGAGGGAAGACGGTAGATGCCAGAGGGGTCAAGGATAACAGGAAAACATAGCCTAAGAATCAACTAATCAGGGCTCCTCCGGGCTCGCAGAGAGTGGAGTAGCAACCATTAAGCCGCTATGGATCTGCAGCAGGCCCTCGGCGTACCTGCTGTGGTCACTTAGTTCGGGGTTTTTGTTGAACTCCTAACAGTGGAAGTGGGGGCGTCTTTGAATCTTTGGTCTACTCATGAGACTTTTAACCACCTACTGGGTTCCCTTATCCAGCCTTCATAGAAGAGTATATGCCTACTGCATATATGACTATATGAGGATATATGTCTTATCGCATCGTGTTTTGTCAAGTTGAGTTGATATCACTGGCAGGCCTGCTCTTTTCTCAAGGGAAATGGAGAAGCAGTAGATCTGGGGTACAGGGGATGAGGGCCTGGAAGGAGAGGCTGCAGTTGAGATATATTTTGTGAAAAAATAATATAATAATATTATATTATTCCTTTTAAAGGGTACCAGAATAATTTTGAATCTTATCCTGAGAGATGGAAAAAAAAATCACTGGGAGGTAGAGAAGAGTGGCTTATTGTCCATCTTCATATACAATAGACACTAGGTTTTTAAAGAAACATGCATGACAAACAGGAAGAAGAGACTGGTGAGGTCATAAGAGTTCATGTATGAAAATGGCTTCTTATAAACTGCCATTAGATCTCCAGAAGTTGCAAGCATAGCTAAATTAAGAATGTAATTTAAAAGAGAGCTCAGAGTTGGTAAACAGGAGTTTACCAATTGTTTGGAATGGAACAGACAGATTCAATTGAACAGGAAATTTAGTGTCGTGTCTAAGAGGTCTGGTGACTAATCCATGAGGACACTACATATATTTTAAATGTTTGTGCCATACTTTTGTTAGATAGTACTTTTGATACACAATAATTGCTGGCTTCTTATGATGGGAAGTCATATTTGAGAACAGCATTTAATGAGGTAGCAAAAGTATATTACTCAATTCTCATACAAATTATGGAGTAAAAACAAGAGCTATTTAAGTTGAATGTTTTCATTATGCATAAGCGTAAGAAACGTCCTTTAAATAAAACATTTGATTCTTATCATGGAGTTTTTAGGGATGAGGGAATACTAAATCTGGCTACTCTTAAGTTAATCAAATGAAACTCAACTAATGTCAGCTTTGAGTCTGAAGTTCATTGGACATCACAAAGACCAGACGTGGTTCAGGAGAACAAGGGTGTGGGTATATGGTCTTTAACACCCCTACTTCTTGCTAGAGTGCTGACTGGCTTGCTCTCGGGCAGGTCCTGTCATGTCTGGAAGACACTGTTTTCCCCAGTCCTCCACAGCCCCTGGCTCTCTGAGATCTTACTGCAATGTTCCCTGAGCCTTCAAAGGAGGAGTGTGATATGGATTTCCATTATTGCTGGGCACTCCAAAGACACTTATTCTGTGCACTCTGACCAGTTGAGAGTTCCCGCATTAGAAATTACTGAGGTTTTAATTTTGTAGTTGGTTGTTTTATTTTCTCCACTAAAAAGAAGCAGAAGATTAAAGAAAGGAAGATGTAGTTTGTGGAGGAGGCTTAAAAGTCATACAGGATAGAAGGGATATGACTGTAATTCTTATATTACGTTATTAAAAGATGGCTCAGTACCTGGTCTTTTAAGTTATTTTGCCTCTCTATGGCTCAATTTTTTCTTCTGCAAAATTGGACTCTAGTCGTAAAAATTGCAGAAGAATATTATGCCATAGAAATGAGTTCATAAACATATGGTGCTTACAATAGTATTAAACACCAAACAGTGGTTCAGTGTGTGATATTACCTGGAATGCCCAGTGCTATGGGACACCTAGCTTTCCAACTATGCCTGTTGAGTTTCCGTTGTGTCACACATTCAGCAGGCATTAGGGATGCATGTGCATGCTCACACACATGGAATAGAAAGAAAAGGAAAACGCCGTTGCCTTGTTTTTGCTTTTGCTGATCTCAACAGTTAGGAGGTAAAAGAAAATATCCCTTATAGACTCAAAAACGCAAGGCAGTGTGCTGCACCAATCCTGCATGAGCTCAAAGGGGTAAGAAGGAATGGCAGAGATTGTTAGGAAACTGAGAGATTCATAGAACTGGAACTTTATGTAAGCAAGATTTCGACAGACAAGTGTGAAAGATAAGCCTGATAACTGAAAGTCAAAAGCAAGTTGGTAATCCAAGGAACCTATTACTGTTCCCAGTAGAAAGGATGCTGCAATAAATAACGTTGAGTGAAAAATTCAAGAAACATTGCTTCAGAGAATCCCAGAACTGACTTATTAATATGTGTTTAATAGTATTAGCACTTAAGATATCACTATGTTCTGTAAATTAATTGCTGTTTGCTGTGTGACAAACTATTTCAGAATTCAGTGGCATCAGTCTGCAAACATCAATCCACACTTGCTGTAAGTCAGGCATTGGGCGCTGGTTCTGTGAGAGACTCCAGATATCTTGGGCGCCTCACCTGTGCTTCGCTGCAGTAGTCAGCATCTTATTTAAGAAGTGATACTGTATAACTGTTGTGTTATTCTCCCTGCTGAAGTGCAGCCTTCTGCCATCCCAGGGAAGACACTACAGTGAACTCAGTAGCAAGAGGCAGGGATCTGATGAGTACGAGCTGGTTAGATTCTACATACATATTTTATCTTCGAGGTTGTCATGACAGTCCACTACTCTCTCTTCTGGGTTGTGCTTGCCTGATCTCCCAATGATACTGAGATGAAAGATACTGGGAATGATACTGAGATGAAAGATACTGGGAATGATACTGAGATGAAAAAATGGTGCTGTAATAAAGAATTGCAACAAGTATGCAACTAATTACACAGAATAGACAATTGGCCAGCTACTCCGATCCTTGTGTGTAATCTATATTTTTTTCCAGTTAATAACCTGTACCAACCAGTCAAAGAGGTGCCAAATGTGCTATTATAAAGATATAATAAGCAATGCAGGCATTTATAAGTCTGGATCAAATGTTAGAAATTGAAAAACGAGTTTCTAGCCTTATGTTTCCTATTAAAAACATGAAAATATTAGGTTTAAACTTGATACTATGTTTTAATCCATCTAGAGAGTAAATTCAGTTACCTGTAAAATAGATTTTTGTATATAAAACCAGCTGAAATGGTCTAAAAATTAGTTTTTAGGAAATATATTCTTTTCAAAATAATACAATTTTACCTTTTGTTGATATCCATTTCAATTTAGATAAATTTATGTCATTATGACAATTAAAGTGAAGTTGAGAAGTGTAAGCAGTCACATGCTGTGAGCTGACTCAGTACTCTAATGATGGGGCAAAAGGCGACATATTAGAGTTGGGGAGACCGATATTTAATACTGTAAGTGCCTCTTTCATCCTTCTCAGTATTAGGTAGAAAAATATAATTTGTCAGATAATATTAGCAATTTATAATTCTAAGGTGGAAGAATGTGGAAAGAATATATGTTAGCACCCTCTGAAATATCGTATTTTGATTAAATCCTAAAATGTTGGTGCTCCCAGAGTTACCACAAACCCTGTCTTAAAAAATGCTTAAATTGCTGGGCAGTGGTGGTGCACGTCTTTAATCCCAGCACTTGGAGGCAGAGGCAGGCAGATTTCTCAGTTTAAAACCAGCCTGGTCTACAGAGTGAGTTCCAGGACAGACAGGGCTGCACAGAGAAACCCTGTCTCGAAAAACAAAGAACAAAGAACAAAAAACAAAAAACAAAAAACAAACCAAAACAAAAAGCTTGAATTCTTATCACATTAACTAATTTTAAAGTTTATATTAATTCAACCCAAAAGTTAAAAAGATGCCAACTACTAAATAGTATTTCACTAATCATGTTTCTCTAAGGCAACGTACACATGCATTCATTAAAAATATTATTTTTATAAGACAGTCTAGTAGTCACTTCTATTAAAAAGATAAATATTTAAAATAAAAGTTAACTAATAATTCTTGACAAAGGCTACAGGGAAGTATAAAAAATATTTTTTGAGGAAGCAGTGCATTAAATAAATTATGAATATTGGTTTCATCACAAGTCAAGGATTTCAGAACTCATGTTATATATTAGAATTAATCACAACTTCACTGGAACAGGATTTTTATCTTATCTAAAACTTCAGAAAGTGGAATGAAATGAGCAGTCAACCAAATCATACCTTACCACACTTCCAGACTACTATCTACTAAACACAAAGGTATTTGGAGGTGATGATCTTAGAGGAAGCATTATGTTTACTCTTACTAGCTAACATAATATGTAAAGGAACCATCTGACAGGCACATCTGTATGCAGGACATAAAGAATCCTTCAGATCTGTCCACTATTGTAGTCTATATTCTGTGCAAGTATCTCTATATAGAAAGATGAACACAGATAAACTTCAAGAAGCTAATGAAAATACAGTTGATAGTTATTTAGTATTTGTAAGGTAAACAATCCAAATAATGGGATAGATAATATATTATGTTAAGCAAATGATAAAATAAATATCCTTTTTTGTTTTTGAAAAATTTAAAGGTATTTTATTTTTTCTGGACAATTTTTGTTTTAATGTATTTTATATAAAAGTTAGCACATATTCATAATTATATATAACATATGTATAATAGCTTCAGGAGAGATTTCTCTGATTTAAATTATAGTTATAGGGACTAGAGAGATAGATCAGTGACTACCAGCGCTAATTGATTTTGCAGACAATTTGAGTTTGGTTCAGAGCTCCGACTTAGGCAATGTAAAACTGCACAGGACTTAAGCTCCAGGGATCTAGTACCACCTTCCAGCATTCATCAGCACCCACAGGCACACAGGCATACACACACACACACACACACACACACACACACACACACACACGCACATAAATAAATGATAAAGGTTTGTGTATATGCAGCTGTTCTTTAAGTTGAATAAACACCTAGTACTTCTAAGGAAGATTGATAAGCCCTTAAAATCTTCTTAAGTACAGTCCCATCTCATCCTAACGTCATCTCTTCCTTCTCCTTCTTGAGTTCTACTGAATATTTTCCACATTTCACACATGCTTTTGCTAGAATATATTTCTACTGGAAGAAAAAAAATCCACTCATATGTCCACATTGTTTCACTTTTTCTTAAGCCTTTGTAAAGGTGGCACTTTCTTAAAAAGAGTCATCTTTGTGAGTCTATACAAGGCTGTGGTTGGTCCCACCTCTACCATTCAGAGTATTTTTTCTCCTTAGCTGTATTAGTTACTTTTCTCATTACACTAATAAGGTGGTCTTCATAACTTCGGAGAGTGCCAAATCTCTGCCCCCATTACTGCTTCTACTCCTCATGAGAAGCCCCTATCATGTTTGGGGCATGGGTATATGCTTGGGTTGTTCCAACTCACTCTGCAGCTCTTCTGAAGCTGGTCGCCTTCTTGTTGGCGCTGCTTGGAAGCAGAATTTCAATTCCCTGTGCTCTTGGTTCCTTACATTCATTCTTTCCCCAGCTCTGGGGCCACTTATTCTTCTCATTGTTTCTCTGTGATGCTT